>PVJX010047613.1:0-11812 GCA_004027295.1 Dolichotis patagonum
AAAGTATAAAAACTGTAGAAGATAAGAAAAATATCTCTTGAAGCCAAATCCTACATTTTGGGTAGGTAAAACTACAGCTCAGGAGTACTTTTTTTTTTGTCGTCCTAGGATCAACCCAGCCTTCCTGGGGGAAGCGTTTGACCGCTGAGCTATGCTACTATAACCCGAGCCAGGGATCAGGTGTTTGCGTCTACAACTCAGGTCAAGGGGAAAGTTTTTCAACCAGTCTCCAGAACACGTCAAGGGTGGGGCGATGGAAAACACTCTTAACGTATCTAATTTTAACCAAATACACTCCAAAGAAACTCTCCTGAGGCCTAAAATCTTCTCAACGCAGTTAGGTCCCACTAACCCACTGCACCGACGGTGGCTAGGCAACGGTCCGCGCATTCTTTGCTGCGTTAACCCCGCCTCTGGAGGCGCTTTCGCCCTTGCGCGCCTCAAAATTCCGCCTATGATTGGCTAACGTCTCGCAGGGGATGGGCGGGAGAAAGGCGTCAAGCGGTGCTGTCACTTCCGGCCCGTGAGCGCGCGGGTTGATTCGTCCTTCCTCAGCCGCGGGTGCTCGCAGCTCGGAAATGGCGGGTAAGTTCCCGGGAAAAGTTTACCAAGGGGAGGAGGTGGGCAGATATGGGAAAGAACGCCGAGACAGCGGTGACAGTGCCCGCGTGGAACTTTCAGTCTCTCGCCTAGCTTCCAGAAGGCCTGCTTTGGCCGGGGAGTCTAGAACTCTTTGAGTTAAGCTGCTGGTCGCCGAGTCCGCGCCCCCGCCCCCATCTACTCGGGGTTCTCCGCGCTCTGCCAGCGACCAGACCCCAGCGAGGGCCGGGCGCCGGGCTGAGCGTCTCTGGCTTTGGGCTTGGAAAGTGCCAGATGCCTTGGGCCTGTTTTTCTTCCTCCCTTTGGCGGCCTCAGCTCTTTTACATCTGGTGCTGTCCCCCCTCCCCCCCTCCCGCCTCCTGATTTTAAAGCTCATCCTCCGGATATCTTCCCACCTTCCACCACAGCCAACCTCGGAGCTAGCGCTCTACTGCAGCCTCGCCCTGTACTGGGACAAGCTCTTGACAGAGTGCGGAACTGTCTTAGGGTTTCTAGTATCCTAGTTAGGTGTTCTGTGAAAGGCACGACGTTCGCGCACCTTCCTTATCTAAACTTCTTTCAGAGGACAACTATAATAATCTGTTGTGTTCTACTTTGCGTTATCTTCAGTTTACAACGTTTAATGACTTATAACTGCTATTTCTCTGTACTTGTATTGAGGCTGTTTCAATGTGTTTATATTTTCAAATTACACATCTTTTTGAGGTGATGGGCACTTTTAATCATTTTCCCCCATTGCCTTCGTAGTAGTCACACCACCTCAAGTATTTCATTTTTATGAATATGCTGAATAGATGAACTATAGCATAACCTCTACAGATGTTAAAGGGAGGACTATTCAGTCAGACTTTTGGGGTATGCTGGTACCACAAAAGAGAGGGAACGTATGTACCATATGTACATATTTCTAAGAATTACATCAGAGTTCCACCACCTAGTAGTTGGGTGTCCTTCGACTTATTTATTTTTGTGGCCTCTTTTGGTTTTGGGGATCTAACCCAGGGCTTCCACACTGAGCTATATCCACAGCCCTTTTAATTTTTTTTTTTTTTTTTTTGAGACCAACTCTCTGTAAGTCTTGAAGTTTGAGTTCAAGCTTGCATCCTCCACCTTCACCCTCATAGAGTGCTGGGATTACAGGCATGCACTACCATACCATGTTACCTGCAGTTTTGTAAGCAGGTATTTTATCAATTTAGCTTGGTATTTAAAACCTCAGGTTTAGGAAGAGGTGTGGTGAAACCATGCCCAGTGTTAAATCCCCAGTAAAAAGAAAAAAACAAGAAAACCCACAAAACTGGGGATTAAATTATGATTTCACACATGGTATGAGATTATGTTGCTTAGGTTGTGTAAATTCTTGAGGTAGGTTCCATAATCTTTATTTTATAGATTAGGCTCAGAGAGTCTTAGTAACCTGTTCTAGGTCACAAAGAAGGAAGTAATAAGGTAATAATGGTGAAGCTTGGAAAGCCTGGATTTGAATCTGGGAGTTCTGTTTCCAAATCATTAATGTATACTGCTTTAAACCTTCATATTTTCTGCATGTGTTTTAGCCACTTTTTTTTTTTGGTACCAGAGATTGAACTCAGGACTTTGTACTTCCAGGCAGGCACTTATGCCACTAAGCTAAATCCCTGGCATATCTTTTTTTTTTTTTTTTTTTTTTTTTTTGTACTAGGAATCGAACTCAGGACCTTGCACTTGCTAGGCAGGCACTAAACGCCACTGAGCTATATTCCTTTAGCCGCTTTTTGAAGTTTATGACTTGTGTTCCTTTTCTGTGTTCTGCCTAGGAGGTTTTTGTTTTGTTTTTGTTTTTTCATTTTTGAGATGAGATTTTGTTATATTCATCAGACTGGTCTATCACTCATGGACCGAAGTGACTTCCCACTCCCACCATTGCCTCCTGAGTAGCTGAGACTACAGGTCTATAATGCCACTCCCAGCTGACTTTTTCCTCTTGAGTTTTTATGGTCATTTTGCCAGGAGATTTATTGTCATGTACCTGGAAGTTTTCTCTTGATAATGGTTTATTTTGGTGTTACTTGTTATATATATGATGGATATCTACTATGTAATAAAACCATTTGGTGGTTCTAGTAGCCCACATTTATGACTATGCATACGCGGTAAAAAAACAGTTTTTGTAAAATATAATGGAAAGCTTTTTCTTTCTTGCCCCTGTCCCCGATCTTCTCATCTCAGAGCTAACCATCCTTACCAGTTGTTTCTGTATCCTTTTTGAGGTAATCTATACTTCATCACTTTTTTAATAGCTGTTTTACATCTCTCTGGGTAGAATTTGTTCAGTATTAGAAACAAAATGCTATTGTAATTAGCGAAGGACGTTCTTGGTTTCTTATGTCTGATAATAGAAACAGTGATATCCTGTAGCATTGTTTTTTCATTTTAAAAATTATTTTTCACTTTAATTTTTTTTGGTAATAGAGATTGAACCCAGGGTCTCATGCATGCTTAGCATGTGCTGTACTACTGAGCTATACCTTCAGTGGCCCACCTTTTTTTTTTTTGTTTGTTGGTACCAGGGATTGAACTCAGGACCATGTGCTTGCCAGGCAGGTGCTTATGCCACTGAGCTATATCCCTGGCCCTAAATTTGTTTTTTAAAGGGTTACTTAGGTATAAATCTTAACAAGTAATTTGTGTCAGGATTAGATGTTTGGCAACTCAGTAATATATTAATTTTCAGGTTTGTTTATGCAAAGCATTCCTAGTCTATAAACTTCAAAGGTGTTTTTTGAGTTCATTTATTGAGAAGTGTATAGAAAATGACCTTTACTTTTGCGTTCTATGGGCACATTTAAATTGTCCCACTTTTTTTTTGGTACTGGGGATCAAACTTACAACCTCAGACTTGCAAGGGAGGCGCTTATGTCTGCTGAGCTAAATCCTCAGCCCAGTTGTCCCACTTTTAGTAAGAACCTTACTTTTAGCTGGGCATGGTGGCTCACACCTATAATGCCAGCAGTCTGGGAACCTAAGGCAGGAGGATTGCAAGTCAAGCCCAGCATGGGCAACTCAGTGAATTAGTGAGATCAAAATAAAATCTAACAAAGGGCTAGGTATGTAGCTCTGTTTGAAGGCCCTGAGTTAAATTCTCAGTACCACCCTCCCCCAAAGACCCAAAAAACAAAAACAAACAAAAAACTCTACTTGTGTGTTCCCCTGTTTGAATCTGTTGCTACCAAACATTATGAAAACTTTTTCCCTTAGGATTTGGTGCTATGGAGAAATTTTTGGTAGAATATAAGAGTGCAGTAGAGAAGAAACTGGCAGAGTACAAATGTAACACCAACACAGCAATTGAACTAAAATTAGGTATGTATGCCATTTCCAAGTGATAATATGTGTGTAGTATGTGTCTGTATCTTTCTGAATTTTAAGAATTGTACATAAAAAGTTATTTGTGTAAATACAGTTTTCTGCATTCATTGAACATGTTCAGATTTTACATAATCTTGATTTATGTCAGAGTCTTGAGAGATGGCAAAGTTCAACATGTTGGGAAGATGTAACAAAAAGTGATGTATTTGTGATCTTAGCTCTGTAAAAAATTTTTACTTTACTTTTTTTGTATTTGGACAGAAATCTTTTAATTTTTTTCCACATCCTTTTTTATTAATGGATATTGCTTATAGATTAATGAATTTCAATTTAGGAGATTTGTGCATGCACATAAGAAACTTTGTTCATTTTCACCCCCATCACCTCCCTTGCCCCACCCTCCCTGCTAGTTTCACACTGCTTGTGTGTGTGTGGGGGGGCGTTCAGTGTATATAACGCATGTTGGTCATATCTGTTTCCTTGCTACTGTCCTTAAACCCTTTCACACTCTCCTTATCCTTTTCTTGTCTAGAAAAAGGCTGCCTTTAAGTTTCTTTTTTGTTTGTTTGTTTTTGGTATTGGGGATTGTAATCATGACCTTGGGCTTGCCGGGCAGGTGCTGTACTGCTGAGCTATATCCCTGGTCCTGCCTTTAACTTTCTTGTCATCTTTTTTTTTTTTTTCATTCCACACACTAGAGAGAACTTGAGATACTTATCTTGAGTCTGGCTGTTTTTGTTTAATGTGGTGGTCTCCAGATCCATCCATTTTTATGTAAGTGACAAAAGTTTGTTCGTTATGGGTAAATAATGTTCCATTGTGTATACGTGCCACATTTTTTCATTTTCTGTTGATGGGCTCATGGGTGGTTCTATATCTTGACTATTATGAATTGTTTCACAATAAACATGAGTATGCAGGTGTCCCTCTAGTATGCTGTACTTTTACTTTAAAAAAGTATAGGCAAAAGCGTATAAAAATAATAGTATCGTGTTGGTGAGCATATGGGACAGATACACTCATAATGCTGGTGGGAACATGAAATGTTCTACTTTAGAAAACAATTTGGCAGATTCTTTAAAAAATTAAAATTAATTCTATGACCTAGCAGCTTCACTCCTAGGTATTTATCCAAGAAAAATGAAAAAACTTGTATCTATATAACAACTAGTCTGTGAGTATTTGTAGGAGCATTATTTGCAGTAGTGAAAAAAAAATTTAGACAGCCAAATTTGAAACAACTGATAACTGGGTAAAGTATAGTATATACGATGGATTTTTTTTTGAGTGGAGGAGCAGTGTGCTGGGAATTAAATTTAGTCCCTTTGTATTAGGCTACATCCCTACTTCTTTTTAAAATTTTAAGATAGGGTCTTGCTAAATCACCTGGCTGGGCTCACACTTCTGATCCTCCTATTGTGTAGCCTCCCAGAGTGGGATTACAGGTGTGCACACCACATCTGGTCAATGGAATACCATTTGACAATAAAAAAGAAAAGAAATTATAATATCTACCACTTCAAAAACATGTTAAATGAAAGAAACCAGATAAAAACACCATGTTGTATGATTCTGTTTGTGTGAAGTATTCAGAAAAGACAAATCCATAAAGATAAAATAGGTTAACGGTTGTCTGGAATTGGAGATAGGAACAGAGAATAATTACAGATAGACATGAAGGTTTTCATGGTGACAGAAATGTCTTAAAATAGATTGTGGTACAACTAAATGTTCTTTAATTGTACACTTAAGTGAAAAATATATACTCATGAATGTTGCCTCTGTTGCTTTCCATTTGTCAGTTTTCTCATTTGTAAAATGGAGTTAATAGTACTTCATACTAGTTGTAGAGGTTGAAAATGAAGCTATAATTATTTAACTTAATTTATAGAAAATAGTAAATGGCCCAGCACAGTTGTACACATCTGTAATTGCAGCACTCAGGAGGCTGTGGCTGGATGATCACTGTGAGTTTGAAGCCAGTCTGGGCTACATAAAAAAGTTCAGTGCAGAGATTCTGTTTCAAAAAGAAAAGAACATAGTAAATGCTAGCTGCTATTATAGATAACAGTGCATGCAAACTTAGCAATGAAAGTGACAAGGTAATCCCTGAACCCTCACAGTAGATAATTGATCTGGATTTTTCTATGTATACATTATTTTCTAAAACTAGGAATCTTGTACAAACTGCTTTTTATGTAAGCTTACAATCTCTTAAATATTCTTTGTGACTATATGTAGATCTCTTGAATTTTATAATACGAATGACTATCAGTATACTCTTGGGGATTTTGAGATTTTCTTCTGTGTATATCCATTTACATACCTGTATCTACTTACGTGTTGATAGAATGTATAAGTAGAAATTGATATGCTAGAATAGAGGTTTTCAACTTCAGCACTGTTGACATTTTGGGTTAGATTTTTTTTTTTTTCCTGTAGGGACTGTCCCATATATTGTGTGATGCTTAACATCACTGGCTATTCACTGAATGCCAGTGACACTTTTTTTTTTTTTTTTTGGCAGTACTAGGGAGTGAGCACTTTGCACTGCGTTGTATCCCTAGCCCTCCCTCCTCCTTTTATTTTGATACACAATTTTGCTAATTGCCAAGGCTGGATTCTTGTGATCCTCTTTGGCTCAGCCTCTACAAAGTGCTGGGATTATGGTTTTGCACCACACCACTATGCATGCTGTTTTTCATTTTCTTCAAATTATGTATCCCAGTCTGGTTTGAATTTGTGATCATCCTGTCTCAGCATCTTAAGTGGTGGGATTACAAGTGTGTGCACGATGCTCAGCTTTCATTTTACCAATTTTTAAGTACAGTTAGGTGACAAACAGTGAATGTAGTCCCATCACCATTATTTCCAAAACTTTTATCACCTCAAACAGAGAGGTGTAACAGATAAGCAACAAATCCCCATTTGCCAACCTCTGGTAATCTGATTGAATTGGCACTTGCATTTGTTTGTGGTGTCTCTTTTGGCTTCCTCAAACTGAAGCAGACTTCACTTTTATGACCTTGACACTTTCAAAGATTATAGGCCAATTTTGCATCGTGTCTCTTGCTTGATGGTATGATGTTTGCTTATTGTTTATTTTAGGTCATATGTCTTTTGGAGGAATATGCCAAAAGTGGTGCTCTGATTTCATTGTACTATATCAGTTTCTTATCTAACTTACATTCTTTTATATCCTATTTTATTTAATGGAGTGTAACCTGTTACTGTCACTTACTTGGTTCTCAAATTGTCATTGACTTTGCCAGTGGGAGCCCATTTTGGGGTGACTTGTTTTTTTTTTTTTTTAACATGTTTCTGATTGTTTGATTATTTCATTCTTTGGTTATTTATCTTGAAAATATATGTTCCATGCTCACTGTTGTCTCCACGTAATCTCTAGGATTAAGTCATTTTTCCATGGAGCTTTGGGCTTTTTTTTTTTTAATGCAAAGTGGTATTTTGTAGCTGAAGTCTGAGCACTAGGTGAACTCATTGCTATTAATGTTATTTATATTAATGAAAGCAGGCCATCTTTTAGACAGAACTTTGTTCTATCTCATTCAGTCCTCACTCCTGCCACGGTGATTACTGTTCTGATTTTCTTCACCAGTATTATTTTTGCTTGTTCTAGGATTTTAGTCCCTTCTTTGCTTGCTTGCTTGTTGCTTGCTTGTGGGGAATTGAACCCAGGGCCTTATGCATGATATCTCATACTCTGTCCCTGAGCTACACCCCCAGTTGTGTTCTAAAACTTTATATATACTTTATGATTAACTTATTTTAATTCGGTAGAATGTTTTTTGAGGATATCAGTTTGTTTCTTTTTATTACTATTATTCCATTATTGAATACATCATTATTCACCAGCTAAATTTGGGTTATTTCTAGTTTCTGTTGTTCTGTGCTAAAAATGTTCTTGTAGGAGTCCTTTGTGGTTATACGATTTTATTTTGGATAGATTCTTAGGAGTGAATTTGGGGGTGAGTCACAGGGTGGTTGTGTGTTTAACTTCAGAAGATATTTGCCAGATTGATTTTCAAAGTACTTTTTATACTCTCACCAACAATGTATTAAAATTCTTATTCCTTATCCTTGCAACATTTGGTGTTGTCAGTTTTTAAAATTTTAGGTGTCCTGATGGAGACGTAGTGATATCTTGTGGTTTTAATTTACCTTTCCCTGATGACTAATGTTATTAAACATTTTTCATATAATTATTAACCATTTGTATATATGCTTTTGAGACTCCTTTGTTCAATTCTCTTTCTCTTCCTCTCCCTTTCTTTTCTCTTCTCTCCCCATCCCATCTTTTCCCCTTTCCCTCTCACTATTACCCTCCTCTCTGTCCTCTCTCCCCACTGTTAATCTTGCTTCCATACTCTTACCATTTTCTGACGTTATGAGCATTGGAAATCTCCATGTTCTAGAATCAAAGCAAAGCTTTGTAAATCCTCATAGGGGAAAATACAGCCTCTTGCCATTTATGAAAAAGAGTGTTGGAATGAATATGTCTGATTCAGGAGACTGAGCACACTACCAACTGTAGGCATTTGTAATTGCCATGACTTTGCACTATCCTGTCTTTCTCTCCATTTTTCAAATTGGAGTGTTTTGTCTTTTTGTTGTGATTTGTAAGCAGATATTTTGGATGAGTCCTTTGTGCATGTTATCCTCAATCTGTGGCCTGCCTATTCATATTCTGAATACAGTGTCTTGCTGAGCAAAAGTTGTTAATTTTGTCGAAATTAAATTGATTAATATTTTTTCTTAAAATATATTAATCCATAACATTTATATTGGTATTTAAAATATTTGTCTACCCCAAGGAGGACATGAAAACCTTGTATTTTTTTTTCTGAAAGCTTTGTAGTTTTGGCTTTTTATAATTAGGTTTATAATATATCATATTATTTTTCATGAACAGTATAAGGAAGGTTATATTTGTCGTTCCATGTGGATAGACTTACATGTATGACTGCTTTGGTGCTTTTAACAAAAATTAACATTTTACATATGGGTCTACATCTGGACTAGTGTATTATTCATTAAATTGTCTATTCTTCTACCAATATCATACTGTCTTCCTAGTGTAGCTTTATAATGAATTGTGGTGATATGAGTACTCCATCTTTTGCTGTTTTTTTCAAGATTGTTGCGAATTTTTTTGTCCTCACTGCTTTTTACTATTCTTAATTTCCATATGTTTTAGGATCAGCTTGTTAGTTTCTACTTAAAAAGTTCTGGGTTGATTGAGATTACATTAAATCTATAACATAGAATCTAGGAGAGTCTATATTGTATATTCAGTATTTTGTATTCAGTAATATATTCAATTCTGTGTTCAATAATATTCAGTAAATCTGTATTCAATAATAATTTGTATGTGTGTGTATGTGTCTTTTTGAGACAGAAGTCTTACTATGCAGTTCAGGCTGGCTTTAAATTCACTTTGTAGCCGAGGCTGGTCTCAAACTTGCAACAATCCTGCTGTTTCAGCCTCCTGGAGTGCTGGGATTATTCAGTAATAACACTGGATCTTCTAAAAAAATAATATTTAATCTTTTAATCTGTGGACATGATGTTATCTTCTGGTTTAGTTCTGCAGATGTTTTAAGGTTTTAATCTTACAGGTGTTTTGTTAAAATTTATCCCTGAGTAAATCTTTTGATAGTTTTGTTGAAAATAGGATAGTTCTAAAACTTCTTTCAGTTTTATGTGTGCATTGTATATTCACACTGTGAAGGTGTATGTTATGCTTTTGTATTCTACAACTTTATTAAATAAGATTTTTGTTTTATGTGGTACTGGGTATTGGACCCAAGGTCTTCATATTGAGCTATATCCCATCCCCTTATTAAATTGTTTTTAATTTTGAGAACGTTATTACTATGTATTGCAAACAAATACTAATATGATTTTTAAATAAAAATAAATAAAAACTTAAATTTTGAGACAGGCTCTTACTAAGTTGCTAGGTTCTCTGGGTTGGGGTTGAATTTGGGATCCCCATGCCTCAGCATCCCAGACTACCTACTGGATTATAGGCATGGGCCACCACACACAGATTCTTTTTTATTTTATGGTAAGATCTTGCTATGTTGCCCAGGCTGCCCTTGATCCTCCTGTCTTATTTTCCTAAGTAAGCTTAAGAGCTATGTTATGATTATGGGTTGGAGTTTTATTGGGCTGCTATGATAAGGCAAGGGCAAAGGAGTGAGGATGTTTATGTAGGAGTGATAATGTTGCTGAACCATGAGATTCTACACTGAAAAGGGAGGAGAGTGAGCATATGGAGTAGGGGAGGGATGGTGAAATTGTGTTTGAATCAGTTCATTTTAAGTCTTGGTGGGGCTGAAGAAGTGTTAGAATTGGAGTATCAGAGGGAGTGAGGCAGGAAGTTAAAAGATGATGGTAAGACTGTACAGTATTTGAAATAGAGATTAAGGAAGTATAGTTGTAGATGATGATAAATGAGAACTAGGGCATGTCATGGGAATGAGGCTACAAAAGACAGGGTTTTACAAAAAGAAATCAAAGAACTAAGTGGTAAAATTGGAGAATTCTCATTAATTTTGAAGCTAACAAGGTTTAAGTCAGAAAAGGTGATAACCAAGAGCTTGAATACTTCAAAGAATGAGACAGAGAAATGAAGCATAAGCACCAATGCTGTTATTCCTAGGGAGACAATGTGAAACCATCAATGGAAAGCAGGGAGAATACCCTATTCTGGCAGTATGAAAGTTTGGGAGAGAAACCAGCCACTATCTGAGAGTACTAGAAGAAAAGCAGTGTCCTGGGGAGAGCCATGTGAATCAGCGAACTGTCAGAGCAGGGAGAAAGTATGCAGAGCCTTCAGTGAGTAGGTTGAGATATGGAGAATTTTGGTGATAAATGATGTGTTAATTTCACAGTAGTCACAGGGACTTGGGAAAGGAGTGGGAAATGGCATTAGATTGGTAGTTTTAAAATGTGGTATGGGATGAAAGTCCAGGTGATAAGGAATAATTTAGGAATTTGACTGAATTTAATAAAGAGTATAATGTAGTTAATTAAGGTATCTCCAGTGTACATTGTAATATTGAGACTGATAACTAATATTGCAAGTCAGTGATGTTGATGGGCATGTTGCCAGCACACTGAGGCAGCCCATATATTTTTAAATAAACTTGTAAATTTGTATGGTCAAGGGGAAATGTGTTGCCAAAATACTAATACTTCATTCATTTAAAGAACGTTGGCATATAGAGAAATTTAGATGTAATCTGAAATACAGTTAGATACTTTGGGAATGTGTGGTCAAATCTGTGAAGCTGCTCAAAGGTTAGAATCTATTTTTATGAACCTTACGAACATCCATTGACAGACTGAGTATAAGTTGTATTTTTAGATAGTCATCAGACTTTTTTTCTTTTTTTTTTTTATAATTTTATTTGAAGAGAAAAAAACAACAAAACAGAATAAAGGGTAGCGACAATACAGCTCAATCCAAGGAAAAAAGGAAAACAACAACAACAAAAAAAACCTAAGAAATTATCACTTGACAAATTACATACTGACTTCTTGGAAATAGTTGTTCAATTTAGAAAGTTAAAACATATAAAGTAGACATTCAAACAGTGAGACTGTTAACAGCTCTGCTCCACGATCTGACAAAAACAGAATATGGTCATCCATCTTACCCACTCAAATATACATGCAATTATATCAAAAGGGTAAAATTAAACACAACAAAACAGAGCAAAGCAGATCACAAGAAAGCAATGTAAGAGACAAAAATTTCAAAACTAGACAATCGGAGATATTCACTCTCTATCATATTGACTCTTGTTTTCTTCCAAATAGTTGTCCATATTGTCAC
>PVJX010047614.1:0-11806 GCA_004027295.1 Dolichotis patagonum
TTTTTCATTTATCCCTATTAATCTTATGTTATTTTTCTTTGTATCATCTTGCAGGTGTTGAATTGTTATTTCCTGATTCTTTGTTATTTTTAAAAGATCTTGTCTTTCCTGCTCACTGGCTGCAATCTTATCTTCGAGGTCTGAAATTCTATCTTCACTTTCATTGAGGCGGTTTTTACAGCTTTCAATAGAATTTTTGGTTTCCTGTATATCTCTTTGAATCTGCTTTATGCATTGTGTTTGTTTCTTATATTGTTCTTTGAGGGGTTCTATCTGTTCGCTTTGTTCCTCCAATTTTTAGCTGTGTTTTCACTAGATGCGTTTACTATTTCTTTCAGTGTTTTTATCAATTCTTCTTTTACCTGGGCTTGTATTTCTGGTTTGAATTTCTCCATAGCTTTCCCTATTTGCATATTTATTTCATTTGATATCATTTGAGACATTTCAGGTGTATGGCTTCTTTTTTCTTCTATGTACACAGCTTCTAAGCTTTCTTGGGGAGGGCTAGGGATTTGAGCCTGCCTTTTGGTCTTTCCTTTTGTCATTTTTCTATATTTCCTTACTTTGAGTGGTGTTCCAAAGCTTTCTCTGCTTATGTGGCAAATTACCTGTTACACCCTCAGTTCCTGGAGGGACAGTGGCTCCCCCACAGGCTCTTGGCTTCCTCACAGGGTCCTAACTCCCCTCTGTGGGCTCCTGGCTCCCTAAATTGTAAGGCGAATGCTGGATGTGGCCACCCTGGAGCCTGTGGAATCTCAGGCAGGCCAGGCCTCCCTGCTTTGTCCCAGGCAGGTCTCCAGGAGGTTCCCTGCAAGTGAAGGGCCTACAGGTCCCAAAGAGTCAGGCCAGAATGTTGGTTTCTGGAAAGTTCCTGGTCCCAAACAGACCTGGCCAAGATGCCAGTCTCCACAATATTCCCAATCCAAACAGCCCGGGCCACTTTGTGGGTCCGAGAGTTTCGGGTCCCAAAGAGACAGGCCGAGATGCTGCTTTCTGGGAGACTTCCTGGGGGTGAAGTGCATGGCTACGGGCCCAAACAGACCTGGCCCAGATGCCAATCTCCAGGCAGTTCCCTGTTGACGAAGGGCGTGCTTACCAGTCCCAAAGAGTCACGCCGAGATGCAGGTCTGTGCAGACTGTTGATCCAAACAGCCCAGGCCACTCTATGGGTCTGAGAGTTTCAGGTCCCAAAGAGACAGCCTGATATGCTGCTTTCTGGGAGACTTCCTGGGGGTGAAGTCCATATAAAGAATTTTTAAAAAGTCAGATCCCCAAAATTCAAAGACCCATTCCACAAATGGGCATCTCAGATGAATACACAGTTCTCAGATGAAGAAATACAAATGGCAAATAAATGCATGAAAAAGTGTTCAGCATCATTGATCATTAGAGAAATGCAAAGTAAAACAGCACTGAGTTTCCATCTTACTCCAGAAAGAATAGCCAGGATCAAGAGAACTACCAACAACAAAAGTTGGAGAGGCTGTGGTAAAAAAGGAACTCTTCTGCACTTTTGGTGCGAGTGTAGATTGGTAGAACCACTGTGGAAGTCCGTCTGGAGATTCCTCAAAAACCTGATTTAGGAGATCCCATTTGACCCAGCTATTCCACTTCTGGGCATATTCCCAGAAGAACTGAAAACATTATATCACAGTGATATATGTGCACCCATGTTTATAGCAGTACAATTTGTAATAGCCAGATCTTGGAAACAACCTAAATGCCCATCAGCTGAGGAATGGATAAAAATGTTGTGGTATTTTTATGCAATGGAGTACTACTCAGCTATGAAGAATGATCACATTGAGATATTTATAAGTAAATGTGTGCAACTTGAGACCATACTCATAAGTAAAATAGATTAAACTCAGATGTGTAAATACCAGATAGTCTCCCTAGTGTAATAAATGGTAAGAGTACATAAGATACAAAAAATTCAATAAACACAGTGACAGGACAAGAATCTTCTTAAAGGAGAAAAATAATATGTCATGGAAAATTAGGAAAAAGAAAAAGGAAGGGAAAAGAAAAAATATCTAGAATTATACAAACACACAGGAAAACTAAGATGATTGTGCTACAAATTTTGTAAGTTCTTGGAACACAATAGTTAACATTCATATTTTGGAACAATTGTGCATATTGTTGTATGGTCATCTGAGGAACTCTTGAAGATCATTATGTAAAATAACAACCTTAGTTATGCTGATACCACTTTGTTTTGAAGGCCTATATTGTCAGTGTTCTGGGTTCTTTGCTATAGTTGTTTATATGTTTTTCATTTTGTGTTTTTCTAGGAATTTGTTTTGTTTTGTTTTGTCTAGTTTTGTTTGTTTTTCTATCTAACAGAAAAAAATAGGTATACATGTAGATACTCATGCATGCATAGAACTTCTAAACAGTTTAATGAACAATGAAATGAACAGCTACTTTGAAGAAAAAGAGACACTAAAGTACCCAGTGCAAATTTCATAGCATCATGATGTGAAATCCAGCAATACTCTTATTCTTTGTTCAGAGTGATTTAGTCTGTTTTGCTTTGTTTAATTTCAACATATTTGAAGGTATGGACAACTATTTTGAAGAGAATGAGAGACATTATGGCAGCCATTGTTGACTTCCCTATTGTCTGGTCTTGAAGACCTAAAGTGCCTTCATCATCCTGTTCTGATCAGTTTTATACTATTTTGTTTTGTATGAATTCATTGTATGCAAATATATTTGGAAGTAAACAAGAGACAATGTGATAGACAGTGAAGATGTCCAGTTGTCTTGCTTTGAAATCTATGTCTCTTACATTGTTTACTTATGATATGTTTTGTTCTGTTTAATTTTACCCTCTTTAAAAATTTTTTTAAAAAAGGCAGAGAGACCTCCTGTGTCCATAGATTGACAGAATTAACATTGCTATAGTGTCTTCATGGCCAAAAGTGATACAGAGGTTCACAGCAATAGCAATTGAAATTACAGCGACATTCTTTGTAGAACTAACAAAACAATCCCAAAATTTATATGACAACATAAAATATCCAGAAAAGCTAAAGGAATTCTAAGCCAAATAGTAGGCTGGAGGCATCACCATACTCAATTTCAAATTATACTGCAGTGTCATAATAACAAAAAATAGTAAAATAATTGGTAGTACAACAGAATGAAATGTAGGACACAGGAAAAAAAAAACCACACAACTAGAGCCATCTAGTTCTTGGTTGTTGACAAAGGAGATAAAAATATACTTCCATATGACCTGGTATACCATTCTTTTTTTTCTGGCTATACCCAAAATGTACATAACATACTATAGACACTCCTGCATAACCATATAACATGATAACTTCTTACTTTCAAAATTGTATTAATGTATAGAGATATCGAGAAATTGTCTACAGTAAGATTTATTTAACTCTTTCAGTCTCTCACTAAGAACACATTTTTGTTTGATGTATTTTTGGCCTGTGCTATTACAAAATGTTACTAAGTGGGAACAATTAGAAATTACCACAATTATGTGAAGCGATATGTTCACAAGGTTGATTATAGTAATGTTATTACTAATTAGTTATAGTAGTATATAGTATAATTATAGTAATAAGTTATATATTATTAATTAAGATGCACATGGTTCTGAAAACATGTGCATCTTAAATAAATGTGGATTTACTTATCAACTAGGTCAAATAAAACAATATTTTGAAGAACATAAATCTGATATAGGAATTAATTGTCCATAGCAATATATATTTTCAGTGGTAAATTGTAATGTCCCATTGTTTCTTTATTAAAAGTAATTAAGACTATCAATTAACACACAGCACTGCCTTCAAAAAACATCCTGAAAAACGCTGTTTCTAATATTTTTATACACAGTGAAGGCCTATTGAGTGTTTAGTATGTATTTCCCTGATTATTGCTGAGTTTGAACATATTTGTATGTGGTCAGCCAATTTGAAGTTATTTTCTCTGAAATCCTTACTAATTTTACTTGCCTTTATTTTAATTTCATTTTGTCTACATATGTGAGTGATTCTTATTGTTTACTATAACTTCTTGCAGGAGCACTTTTTGAATAAGACTTTTAGGGAAGGGAAAATGTGGAAGGCAAGAGAGTATAGATGAGGGTCTTCTAGGAAATGCTATCTGCTCCTGAGGAAACAATAATGTCATTTATTAATTCAATTTGTTTAGTCAAATGAGAAATCTTGAAGACTCTTTGATATATTATCTATCTCCATGCATGCATGAAAAAAGAAAAACACCAATGATGTCCTTCGAATTTGGGAAGGAGGAAAGTTTTGTCTACCCCTGACTTCTATGAAAACAAGCATTATCATGAGGGAAACTGATGATCAGCCATGATCTACAAGAAACATTTCTGAGGTCTAAATATCTTGCATGATTCCTACATGTAGTTAGTCCAAGTCCAGGTGAATTTAACATAAATACAACCAACTAACAACACTTACAAATAGCTTTCCACCTTCACTTTGAGTCATGAGCACTTGATATTCATTTTATTACAGGCATTGAAGAAATGGGGCTGGAAATATATGGAATAGATTTGGGATTGGTTTCATAAGAGATTGAGTGAAAAGTAAATACAGAATGCTTATTTTATGGTACTGTGAAACTGTTACATAGACAGGATGCTGACACCAAAATGTTTGAGCAAGAGACTGAGATTTATAGAAATTACATTCCATTCCCCAGGTCTAGTGAGGACGGTGAGACATCAGTTCCCTCCTGTTCTAGGGTGAAGACATTAGAGGGTTTCTGGCATTCTGAAGTAGTATAGGACTCCAAATATCAGGAGACTTTTATTATCACACTTAACCTCCAGTTTGGTTATTATGGGCTTTGAGTCACATTTTTCACAAATCATATTGAGAAGGCAAGAGGTTTTGTGAACCACAAAGTTGGTGATAACTGCTTTTTGATTATTATCATTATTCCTCCAAGGGTGAACTCTCTTATGACTGCTTCAGTGAGTAGTTCTTCCCCCAAGAGACTCAAACATAATGAGGCAATTTTATCTGTTTGTCTCTAATTTGGACCTTGTGTTTGTAGATTTCCCCCAAGATCCTCTACACAATTTGTAAAATTAGAGCTCCCATCAATATTTTGGAACGTGTGAGCCTCTGTGTATCATTGTACCTGTGTTGTTTGGTTTTGAACTGATAACTTTGCCCTTTGCAGCAGAACTTTGAGCCTTTTAGAGGCTCTATTTGCTACCCTCTACTCTGCATCTTCTAGAAAGAAATGGAAAGACCTGTCCATGTCTTGCATCTTTGAAGGTATCTGTACTAGTCAGCCAATGGACTTTGTCAGAACATGAGTAGGATTTACATTAATGTGATTATATGGCTTTTTAAAAGTTTGTATGCCAGTGTATGCTCTAGAAGAACCTTAGATTCTCCTCACACCATAGTATGAAAAACAGCTCCATTAAGGTAATTTATTTCTACCTGAGTGTCCATATTTTGAGATCATAGAGGGAAATAAGTTTCTATGAAAAATAATTTCTTTCATCCTCGTTCTGTAAGTAATTTCTGACATGTGAAAAACTATGCCTCTATTTGCTTATCTTTAAACTTCCATTAGGTCTTGGCTTTTTTTCCAAATTGTATGCCAACTATGTATTTCTTCATGTCCAATGCCACAATGTAGGCATGATGATCTGTTAATGAGTACTTAATATTACAAAAATTTCCTAGTCAGATGCCTGCTGATACTTTTTCCTGGCTATAATTTCCAGTAAGCTATTTGAAACTTTATTTACGTCTTTACTTGTACCTTTTTTCTTATGTGTATTATTGTTATAGAATAGGTGAAAACATTTTTTACATCTGAGAAGATGTTATTATTCTGGGTTCCTGATTTTCTGGTTGATCATGTTCTTGAATTATTTCTGTTACTCAAGTGTACTAGCTCTGCCCTCTCTAAACAGTTCACCAGAATATCTATTTTTGTGATCTTCAGAGGACATGCTCTTATAAGCATGACCTCCTCAAAGAATACATACAATGAGCTTTCTTGCCAGTTTAGCCTCTTGCAATTTGAAAATCTATCAAAACCATGATTATACATTCCTTACTATTTTACTTCTAGGAATTAAGCATATATATATATATATATATATATATATATATATATATTTGTTCAAAGTGAGAGGAGAAAAATGTTGCTTGCTCAAAAAAGCAATTGTTCAAAAAAAGCAATAGTGCAATTGGAAACCATCTACATGTTAAGTAGGTAGCCAATTACCATTTTTATTGTTGAAAAATGATCTTTACTGAGATAGTAATGAATATCATAAGTGAATATATAATCCATCCCATGTTATAATATGGCATAACAGGATTTAATGTAGTGGGATAAAGAATGGAGGGATTTCAGGATATTTTCAGTGAAGTTAGGATAAGGGTATACAAATGCAAATTTTATTTCACTCCCCAAATAAATTATTGGACAGATAGTGAAGCATATCTCAGCTCTCAAAGCTCACATCTCTTTAGTCTGTATATGTTTTCATATAAATGATGAACTGTATTTCTTAGCAGCAATTGTATTCTCTTTTCCTATTCTTTTATTGTTACTCACATGGTTATGTCTAAGAAAATGAGGAACAAGAAAAAAGAAGGAAGATAGGATTTATGGCATATAGAAAATGATAGAAAGATAACAAAAATGTACTAGATAAGAATTCTTCGCATTAAAATTATAGGTGCCATCATAAAAAGAACATATTAATGCCTTTTCACTAGAAGATAGAAAATCTTCTTTGGCAGAGCCAAAGTCAAGAACTCTGATGTTCTGAGGAGTTGAATTACGTGATTTGGTCGGAGTTGAAGGAATACAGAATGTGTTATCTTGAAGGAGACATTTTACACACATGACAATTCCTTAGGAAAGTAAGAGAAGTATATAAATGTTGAGTGGGAAAGCAATTTTCATAAAGAAAGAACTAAGGGATGTATATAAGGTATAACATTAGGTAATTTATACTCTTCATATAGGTTCATTATCTTAATAGCCTTGCCTCAACTCCACCAGATCTCCAGATTCTAATATTTGCAGTTTCAAAGACATGAACTGGATTCTCCTATCTTGATCCAGTCTAGGCAAATAAACACCAACCAAGGTGTGATCAACAGGACTGAAAAAGGTTAAAAGAGCGCACCATCGCATTACAGATCATCCAGCAGTTCTTCTACTAACTAGTTACTGATCAGATGTGGCCACAAACACAACATCTCAAATTTTCATCATGAATTCTTGACCTCCTCAAATGGAACTTGCTGTGCTCTGATAATCATTATGATGTTTATTCATGGCTTATCAAAAATATTTAGTTGTTTTTTAGGTAGATAATATCTTTTGCCCACACTAGCACCATTAGTGTATGTTCAGGTTAAAACACAAGTACTGATTAGTTCAAAAGCAGGTGTTTATTATGGAAAAGTCACAATAACTTATTTTTTCACATTTCCAGCTCTCTTTTCATGTCCAGAAAGAAAAAAGAAGAAGAAAAAGGCAGAGGATAAGAAAGAGGAGAAGGAAAAGAAGTAAGAGGAAGATGACAAAGAGGAAGAGTTTGAACAGGGACAATGAGAGTAGTGTGTCTGAATTCATCCTCTTGGGGCTCCCCATTCACCTGGAAGAACAAGGCATGTACTACACCCTGTTCCTGGTCACGTACCTGACCACGGTGCTGGGGAACCTACTCATCATCCTGCTCATCAGGCTGGACTCCCACCTCCACACCCCCATGTACTTCTTCCTCAGCCACTTGGCTCTCACTGACATCTCTTTTTCATCAGTCACGGCTCCAAAGATGCTCATGAACATGCTGACTCATAGTAAATCCATCTCACATGCTGGGTGCATTTCCCAGTCATATTTTTTTGCATTGTTTGCAGGTCTTGACAGCTTCCTTCTCACTTCAATGGCATATGACAGGTACGTGGCCATCTGTCACCCCCTGCACTATATGACCATCATGAGCCAGAGACGCTGCTTCCTGCTAGTAATTGTGTCCTGGGTCTTATCCATTGCCAATGCTCTTGTGCATACAATTCTATTATCTTTTCTCTCTTTTGCTAGAGACATCACTGTCCACCATTTTTTCTGTGACCTCTCTGCCTTATTCAAGCTGTCCAGTTCAGACACCACCATCAATGAGATGGTCATCCTCATAGTAGGGACCATAGTCATAACCCTGCCTTTCATATGCATTCTGATGTCTTATGGGCACATTGGGGCCACCATTCTGAGGGCTCCCTCAGTCAAGGGAATCTGCAAAGCCTTGTCCACATGTGGTTCTCACCTCTGTGTTGTTTCTCTCTACTATGGAGCAATTATTGCTATTTATTTTTTACCCTCATCTAGTAACACTAATGACAAAGATATCATTGTGACAGTGCTGTATAATGTGGTCACTCCCATGCTAAATCCCTTCATCTACAGTCTGAGGAATCGGGATATGAAAGGAGCTCTGAGAAATCTACTCAGTAGAGGAATATTATCAGTGTGATGTGCACTGCTTTCATGTGAACTAAACGTGACAGCTTTTCAGTCCCACAAGTGCATCCTTTCCTCTCTGAATTTCCATATCTTACTGACTCTTCTGACAGGAAGTTTTGGCCTCTCTTTGTCTCTGTTTAATTTTCTGTTAACATTCAAATTTAGGGAAAGGTTTTTATATACCATTCTGCACAATTTTGCTTTCTACATAATTTTTGTCCTACACATGTTTAATGTTTATCTAGTCACTATGTTAATATTTATTAATATCTATTGAATATTTTAAGTCTTTTTAAAAAACAACATTTTTTTCTTTTGTTAAGGTAATAAAAATAATTCTCTGGCAGGTCCATGGCTTTATTTTTAATTTTGTAATAACCTGAAATTTATTTTCATTAAGCATTGCACTTGAAAATCTAGTTTTATTTTTGTTCTTAGCTCCTTTTTCACTTATTTTTAGTTGACACAAAATATGGTTCTATTTATTGGGTACTATGTGATGTTTCCATACACTGCACAATGTTCAAGCGCAGGAATGAAAATCTGTTTCCTCAAGCATTTACCACCCCTTTGTGTGAAATAATTCAGGAACCTTTCTTGCATTTTAGACATGTATGGTATTTTATCATCATCTGTAGTCATGCTAAGGGCAATAAAGCATCCAATTTATTTTTCCTATTTATAGCTTAGTCTTCTGAACAACATGACCCAGTCCCTCCCTCATCTACTCTCGCCAGATTTCTAAAATTTCTTACCATTTCCTAAAACTTTTTAGTTATTATAGAATGATTACACATAGGTATGCATTTTTTATGTTCTCAAAGTGAGTGTCTCTGGTCACAAAATGGAATGAGATGCCTGTATCGAAAAGGCCAAGACAATGATCCAGACAGATCAGATCCATGTTTTAAACAGTGAACAGAAACCTGATTTGAGCTTTCTAGGTCCTTTTAAGGTCAGCAAAGTATGAGGCATGACAGTGAGTGTGGAGCTCTGCGGTGGCCCTCCAGGTGGTACAAACATTATGAGTGATCAGTCTGCTCTGATAAGACGTTCAAGCTTTCTTAGATGTGGGTTAAATAATGGCCCAGCAAAACATCAGGAAATACAGGCAACCTGAATTCTTGCAGGATGTCAGCAGAGTTAATGCAACTATATTTTTTGAAATGAAAAATGGATACTTCCCTGACCCACTCTCTCAAGTATCACTGGGTTTTCCTTTAGTCCTCAAGAAATTGCTTGAGTTGAAGAAAAGGTATTGAATTTCATTAGGATAAACTGATCACTGAAGCAGAGATTTCCATATTCATATTTCCTTCAGCTGTAGCATTTGTCATACAGAAGGAAATTCAAATTTAAGAGAGGTTAAATAAGTGGCACTCTGTGACTAAACTATGGATACTTAGAAGTGAGATTCAGACTAGTGTGTGTGAGGTCAAGGTCTGCATCCTGGAGACCACTTGGATATTTAAAAATTTAGCAGTATTTTTACTCATTTTATTGGAAATTCACCTTTAACATTGTAAAAAGTATTGAAGAAAACATACAAAATAATTTATATAACACATAGTTTAAATATATGTATGTATAGATATTGTGCTATAACTTTAAATGTATATGTATTCATATATGAAAAGTAAGATCAGATTTTAAATTATAATGTTAGAAGAAATACTAAAAATTATTTAGACCTAAATAACAACAAAACTGTTTAAGTTGCTTCAGTCCTTCCTCAACTGTATTTTCTTAATGTTACGTGGGGTTATGACTATTTTTAATGTTCTTGCAGTTTTCATTGAAATTTCAACACTTCTGCATTCTTTGATCTTTTGTGCTCCAGAATCTCATCTAAATGAAGCAAGACTATATTTAGTTTGTTGCATTTTGTTCTTACTGCCTACTATTGTTTTTGTGGCTCTATCTATATTTTTATATTCTCCTGGGAAACTATAGCACATGTACCTGCATTGTTTTCAAAGATCATTTTCCTTATTCTTCTCTTTTTTTCACTCCTTTTTTTCTTTCCTCTCTTCCTTTCTTTTTTTCTCTTTTCTTTGCTTTCTTTTTTTCTTTCTCTCTCTATCTTTCTTTCTCATCTGCTCTCCTCTCTTTCCCATGTTCTTTCCGTCTCTTTTTTTTCCTTACAGTATTTTGCCCCAGTGAGCAATGGTGCTACAAACATTTGACACAAATACATCTTTTGTGTGTAAAAGAGATTCTGCAAACAATATACCCAGAAGAATTACTGGGTTATGAGGCATAACCAACCTGGACAGATGAAAAACCTGATCTTGCTTGAGTCTTCTGGATCAGAATATATAAGCATATTTCTTGTCTGTGTCTTCTGAAGTGTTGCCTGTTGCCTTAGTGGTCCTGAAATCCTTTAGTTTCTGCTTCTCTTGGAAGGTCATTTTAAAAAAATTCTCTTGGAAGGTCTTTATTTTTTCTTCAATTCTGTGTGCTAGTTTCTGGTATAGTAATCTACTTTGGGAGTTATTTTCATGCATGGCTTTAAAGATGTTATTTCATGTTCTCCTGGCTTTTAAAGTTTCAGCCAAGAGATCTATTATTTGGATAGGTTTGCCTCTGTGAGTTGGTGCTTTTCTCTTGAAGTTTTTCTTCTTTCCTTCCTTCTTTGTTTTTTTTCTTCTTTTTGTTCTGCTTGATATTTCAACTATAATATATATTGAGACATCCTTTTGTGGTCATATCTGAGTCTCTGTAACCTGTACTTAGATGACCATTATGTATATCAATATTTCAGGGATTTTTTTCCATAATTTTCATGAGCAGATTTTCTATGTCATTAGTACAAATTTTAAAACCTACTTGTGTGCAAAGAATCTCAAATTAGATTTGTAAACCATATTTCAGTGGTCTTGTGGATTTTCATATTATCTTATTTTTCTTCATTGTTGGCTGAATGGAAACATTCCTCTAATTTGTCTTTAAGCTTTGAGATTATGTCTTCTGTTTGATCTGCTTATGCTTTCTACCTAATTTTAAACTCTGATTTATTGATGTTTCCAATTTTAAGATTTTTTTGTTTTTCCCCAAAGATAACCAGATTACCATTTCTTTTTTTTATTTGAAAGAGAATAAAACAAAAGGGGGCAGTACAGAGCAGAACAGAACAGGACAACATAGGCAACACAGTACTTTACATTAAGTCAACTGGACATCAACAGTATCTAACACCATATCTCTTACTCTGCTATAGTTGAGCATAGTTTCAAATACAATAATATCAAACATAACACAATAGTATAAAGCCATGCATAGAGTG
>PVJX010047615.1:0-11806 GCA_004027295.1 Dolichotis patagonum
CTGCTTTCTGGGAGACTTCCTGGGCGTGAAGGCGGGGCTACAGGCCCAAACACACCTGGCCCAGATGCCGATCTCCAGGCAGTTCCCAGTCCCAAAGAGTCGCGCCGAGATGCAGGTCCGCGCAAACTTTCGATACAAACAGCTCAGGCCACTGTATGGTCCGGGAGTTTCGGCTCCCAAATGGACAGCCTGAGATGCTGCTTTCTGGGATACTTCCTGGGGGTGAAGGGCGGGGCTACGGGCCCAAACACACCTGGCCCAGATGCCGATCTCCAGGCAGTTCCCTGTGGATGAAGGGCGTGCTTACCAGTCCCAAAGAGTCGCACTGAGATGCAGGTCCGCGCAGACTTTCAATCCAAACAGCTTAGGCCACTGTACCGTCCGGGAGTTTCGGGTCCCAAACGGACAGCCTGAGATGCTGCTTTCTGGGAGACTTCTTTCTTTAATTTCATTGTGTAATATTTTAACAGTTTTCAGTGTAGAAGTCTCATGTTTATTTAGTTATACTAATTCCTAAGTGTTAAATTATTTTTATCCTATTGTAAATTGAGTTGTTTTCTTAATTACCTTTGAGTTGTTTATTATTGTTACATAAAATTAAAATAGAATTTGGTGTAAATATTTTATTTCCTGAAACTTTGTTAAGTTTATTTAACTATTTTGTAAGTACATATTCATTCAGGTTTTCTACATATAGGATCATGACATCTGCAAACACTTGTAATTAGTTACTATTTTGTGGTTTATATTCATGTACATCTCTTCCTTGCCTGTTTGATCTATATAGAATACAAGTAGAACAAAATGATTCTTTGAACACTGAGTACACTGTTTACATATACGAACTTTATCATCCTGAATGTTTCAATTTATTCCTGCTTCATTGATTATATTTGTATTTTTCAAACCTCTTATGCATCAATTTTAATGTTCCTGCTTTGTTAATTTTCCTTTAATTTTCTAATGTGTTATACTGATTTATACTGTTTTATACTGATTGATGTTAATCAGTTAAATCACTTTTGACTACTGGAATCATTCTGAATTTCTTTATTCGATAAAAAATTATACTACTCATTTCTTGATAAGAATAAAAATGAGCTAGTGAATTAATTTTGCATAGCAAATTACTAATGAAAAAGGGAATAAGATTGACATGACATGTCAGTGCTATGACATGTCAGAAGCTATGACATGTCATTGCTATGACATGTCAGAAGAACAAAAAAAGATCATCAGTAAATGGTTAGAAACTCACTTGTATTCATTTCTTTTCTTGATGTATTTTATTTCTTTATGTTTGGAAAATAGCTAATGAAAACATTAGCAATTTTTGTTGAGTCTGTGAAATTATTGCTAATTTTCAAATTAAACAATAGCACAGTTTGCTATAGAGTTGCATCCAAAATCCTAGAAGAGCACAGATTAAATATGAATTAAAAAGTGATAACACTCTTTGCAAGTGCACAGTCATGAGTTCGATCTCTGCTACCTATTTAAAAAAAAGTGATAACACTGGCTCCAATGTGATGAGTCAAATATCTTCTTTTCTTTATAAAATTAAAATGCCCCAGGTATTCTATTACAATGAAAAGAGTACACTAATGTAGGTATCTATTCTTTTTCTTCTAGTCTGGTGATTTAGAAAGGCACGTAAATTTTTTTCAGTAGTAGTACAGAAGATATTTGGGCATTATTATTATATAGTTAATTTATGTATTTATTCAGTTCAATTTTTGAATAATCTGGAATTGATCTGTCAATTACAGCAATAATGCTTCAGTATACAAAGATAAAAATGTCTGTTGATGTGTCATAAATATATGTAAATAATGCTTCAAAAGCAAAGATGTTTTCATAGTGTCTTCTGACTACTTGATTGCCTCAGTTAAATGGGCCTGAACTGAAATGACTTTACTTCAACAGGAAAATGATTATAATTATCTTCAAGTACACTGTATATGTTGGATGCTTTCATTTATCTTGTTTTCCTCATCATAATTTAATTGCTTTAGAATATATATCTTTACTTAAACTATGCAAAATGAACAACTAAATAAGCATATCAAGGACAGGTCTAGGATGATATATTTTCTCTACTTGAGATTTGCAGGTTATTGGCCTGAACCACTTAACAAATGCATTCCATGACTCCTCAAAAGACACGTTCTAGTGAATCATCCCTGAATTGTTACATGAATCTAAAAGACAAAATTTCAGGATTGCATCCCCACCATAGATGGGTTTAAATAAACATCCAGAATACAAACCAAAGAACTGTTTCTGTCTGAAATTATGCCTAAAGCAAAAGAATACCTGAATGAATTCTCTAGAAAGAAATACACTCTGAGCAAAATGGAAAGGGCTAGTCTGTCGGACAAGAAAAAGGAAGTAATGAGATGCTTTTCTTAGCCTCATACTTCATGCCTTTCCCTAAATCAGGGGCAGATAGTCTAGGTAACTCCAAGCCAAAACATGAGACACCCTCAAGAACTCATGCTGAGCTGTTACTGAGTTTTCTCCTTTGGCACTTCTGCATTTTTTCATTACAAGAGGAAATTAATAGATTTTTAAGTAAGCTATAGTGAATATAACTTAATCTTTCATTAATATTTGGTAGATATATCATTTTTGTAGTGTTTCAAGTACAGAGATGCTACATCAAACTCAGGCTCTGCCATTCACTGGCTTTTTAATCCTGGACAAGTTGTGTCATGGTTCTAATCTTTAAGTCTACAGAATGAGAATAACACTAGAATCTACCTCATTGCATACAGGTAAGAAATCACATAATGAAAAGATGATTTATAGTCAAATGTTTCATAGATAAATGGAATCATGTATATCAGTTATTATATATTATTTTCAGAATATCTCTTCCCCATAAAAATCAATTTTGACAAATATGATTTTTAAAAAATAGTTATCCTTGGGAGGCATCTAAAGCAGCAAATCCTTACTTTATAACAATTTATCTACTAACAGCTAGGAAGGGCTGTGTCAACAGAAAATATGTGAACTATATACCATATAGACTCCTCACAGGCAGAAACAGTGAAACTAGATGGGTCACTGGAAAGGATGGTGGACACCAGTGACAACCCCAGCATATTTCAGAAGTTTGCTTAAGGCAAGACTTGACAACAGCATTTGAATTGTTTTCACTTTTTATCTTCAGCCTACTATGATTGTGTCCACATCTGAAGGTTTATAGAATGGATTATCTGCAGGATCTCAAACCATCAGCTTCAACCAGAAGTGAGACTATACTGCTCCAGCTGCCCCAATACAAAATGAAGCACACAAGAGAGGCAGATGCAAGGGGGACAAGGACACTCCTCCATTTCTAGATACCTCAAATGCAGAACAGAGAATGAATCTTAATATATATCAACTGATGCACTAATAGTACAGAAGGTAGGTTACTATTGAACTTACTGCTGAAGTAGATCTAAAATGTGTCATATAAATTAAAAACATTGTCAGTCTCTAGTAACAGCAACTCAAGCTTTAGAAAATCAGTATTTCTCTCATTGAAGTTTACCAAATCTCAAAGTAAAGTAACTTTTCTTCCAATTTTACTTGAAAAATAAATAGACCATGTACAAAATTGCAAATAAGTGTTGAAATATATATTAAAGACTTGTTATTATAGCTTTATAGAAACAATTCTAAGGAATTTACTCATTGTATCTACTTATCAATGAAACAAAAGACATGAACATTATCAGAATGCATGATTCACGAAATAAGAGACAATCCATGATTGAGGCTCTTGTAGTGGCAAGCTATGATCTTAACAAAAACTGTCACACTCAGATATACCTTAGTAAGCAGCTCTTATCCCTGGTTGGATGCTGTAGTCATTTGAAAGTTTTACAAAAGGCATTCAAATTCAAATTCAGAGATACAGATTTAATATTGTGTGAGTAGAACATCTACATCAATTTGTTTTATTCTTTCTATTTTGAAATAATTTCAACCTTACAAAATAAAATTATATGAACTTTGTAAATTATTCATATATAACCTTTATCAAGATGTCCCATTCAAGTTGTGCCAGCTGTCTCAAAATACTACTTATGACAAAATAATCCAAAATTTCCTAATATATACAAGATTCTTTTATAGATTATTCTTTAAATGTGAGCTTTCTCATGACTACATTTGGGATGTGCATTTCATCAGAAACATTGTTAAAACTCCCTCTTTTCACTATCCTATCAGGTGGCATACAATGTCAGGTTGTCTTATCTGTGGTGATATTAACCTTGATCTCTTGCATGAGACCTTATTGCAGTCTACTAAAGCTTTTCTAGAGTAATTCTTTTTCCCATTGTATTTATAACTACTGGGGGAAGATACTTGGAACCATGTAAATACCTTTTATTAATATCCTTTAATGTTCCTTATTGGTTAACTATAACTATAGTTGTATGATTTTTTCAATTTCATCATTTCTTCTATATGTATTGTTTTATAATTACCTATAAGAGTTTTCTGTTGATATTTATATGTTCACTGTGGACTCCAAGATCTCTTTTTGTGTATTCCTCTTGTTCACTACTATTATTAACAGCATTTACTTATATAGAAAATTGGTTTATATATTGAAGAGGGAGCCCTTTAAAGTTTGTGCCTGTCTTTTTGACATGGTCCAATAATGATATTATTATTTGCTTCTTTAATTATAACTTTATAAATAGTTGGAGACAGGAGACACACACACACACACTTTTTGTATTTATTTTCTGTATATATCTGTGATACTTAAATTTAATTGTGTCAACTTGATTGTCTTGGGAAGTGCCCACAGTGTTAGTAAACCATATTTCTGGTTGTGGATTGGTGGCACTTATAGGCATAACTTTGGGGTCTATATCTGATCCTTTGACCCTTCTTTTCTGGTATTATTCTTTTCCTCTGTTTCCTACCAGCCATGAACCAGGAAGTTTTTCTCTACCTTGCTCTTCTGTCACGACATTCATGCCTTGGAGCTAGTAGACCATGTACTAAATCCCGTGAAACCATTAGCCAAATTAAACTTTTCCTCTTTAAAGTTGTGGGTATTAGGTATATATCCCAGCAATGAGAAAGCTGACTAATATAATACCTATACAGAGATATAGAAAAACATAATTCTGTACCTATATCATTAACTACAAATTAATAACAGGACATCCACATTTTCTTCTATTTCATATTTATCATTTAATTCTCCAATATTGAGAAAACTAGCTTTTAGATACTAGGTATTTACTCTGGAGCACAATCTTTTGTACTAGCCTACAGCTCCTCCATGGTTGCTGCTCTCTGTTTGGCATTTCTAATGGTTTGTGGACTTGAAGTAAGAGAAGAAAGGAAGGAAAGAATGAGGAAGGAGACATTGACTGTTTAAAGTTCTTCAGGTGAAATTAATGACTAGTTTTAAAATAGATCTTTTGATAATGGGAAGGCAACTAAGATAAGGTGAAGGGAGGAATGAAAGAGGAGGTAAAATGAACTAGTGTGTGTTGTGTACATGAACCAACTCCCCATGATGAATGTACTCATTATGTAAACATACATTAATAAAAATTTGAAAGAAAAAGAAATAAAAACAGGCACATTATATTTCTTCTGTGATCAACCCTATACTTGGCTAATGGGATTACTTTTTTCCTAGATCAACATAGGTAAATGAAATCAGGTTTCAACAACTTTTACTGGTTGTCATTACCTACACTTGCAATGATCCCATAGTTTTCTCTTTCTTGGTGACAGCTTCTTTATTTTGTGTGTATGCATACAATACATGATAGATGCACACATCATGACAAATTAATACACATTTCACATCTTGGCTATTAGTTTTCTTCCCCTCCCTCACCCCATTCCTCTCTCGCCTCCAGATTCCATTCCAATCTCCATAAATTTGACTTCCTTATTTCCTTTCCCCTCTCTTTTCTTTTATTCTTTAAATTGCTTTTATTTTGGCTTCCTCTTCTAGAAGAAACCATGTGATATTTAATTTAGTGTGTCTGACTTATTTCATTTAGCACTATTGTCTCAAGTTATATCTTTGTATAGTCTCAATGCCAATAGAATTTTGAGAGTCAGTATTGAAAAGTGTCTTTTGGTAATTAGAAATGCTTATCTAAAAATAACCAGTTTGATGCTCTACAATTGCAAAGTAAACTTTTCTCTCTATCTGGGCAAATCTGTATGCAAATAACTACTTCTCAAATGAACCGTGTCCCATGTTTTTAGAAGTAGTGCAAACCTCTAAATGCAGATCAGGGACTTCCACTTTTTCCAGCATGGTTCACAAACACAATTTATGCTTCTTTCTTTCTCTTTCTTTCTTTCTTTCTTTCTTTCTTTCTTTCTTTCTTTCTTTCTTTCTTTCTTCCGGATTAATAATATATAATTCCTTATCCTATCACTTTTGGAAACAAATTGTGGCTTTGAGTATAGTCCAGTTTAATTTTCATGTTATTAGTTCTAAAAGCAAAAAAAAAAAAAAATTGAAAGGTTAGCCTTCAATTTTTCACCCAAGAAGGAATATAATGGATTTTAAACATTTTATTCATGTTATTAGAAAAGTGAATCCTGAAAGACTGAACAAAAAAATCTTGAAAATTTCTTGCAAGGAAATGTATCTAGATAGAAAAAAAGAATGTGTGTATCATACTCCAACTTGTTGCCAATCTGCAGAGATGAACAGATGTTAAAGCATATTTTGTATATCATAATCCTCAAAAGTGACAGGGAACATAGATTTAGAGGTTTATATTTCAAGAACTATGTAAATGAGATACCTATGCAATCATTAAAAGTGTTCTGAGCCCTGTAGGCTTAGCCACTCTGCAGTGAAATTGCCAAAGAGAAGGTAACTGCTGGTATTAGGGCATCATTTTCCAATTTTGCAGCTGCACAATTGAATTGCCCATACTTCTTTCACTCAAATCAATTGCTATGTATTCCATAAAGTTCTCCTTGATTCTTAACAACTCTTTCCCAATAGGATGCTACTTCTTTTCACTTTTACCTCTTTATTGTCAATTATTTTCCATGCCATTGCATCACTTGTAGACTCTTTTAAATGACATTCTGAATATTAGTAGCTTTTCTTCACTTTCTTTGGTTTTTAGTTCTCATGGAATCTAACATAATGTCAAATATGGTAAAAGATCAATAGCTATTGCAGGAGTAAGGTGAATACAACAGCTAGCATAATATTTCAGCCCATTGTATGCAGGATTCATTGTAGGCAATAACTCCAGTTAGTTAATGCAAAGATTCTTGTTAGTAATACAGTTTTTCTGATGTTAAAGTGCAAGAAATACAAAGACAGAAAGATTTGATCAAGTGGTTTTCAAAGGAAATAGGTACTTCGAATAACAGAAGCATAAGGTACTATGTATTAGGCAGTTTCTCTGGTCACTTACACTTACACAGAGAAAGAAGCAGAAAAAAGAGATAAACACATTGCCCAGGGAAAGAAATTTTCTTCCATCTCCCTTCCTCCTCCATGAAGCCTCCATGGAATGATGAAGGGGAACTGGTAACTTACTTTGGAAACATTCTCACTAAAAATGGGTTCTCCCTTCACTGCTTCTCTCTCATTCTTCATATACACATCATGTAAATAGAACACTGCCTTTGCATATGTACCTCTTTCACTATTTACCTATGCAGATAATCTTGGCCTCTGCAAATTGGAATCATGCCTAGAGGTTGTGTATACCTCATACAGAGTATAAACATTATCTCATTCACACCTGTAGACAGCAGTTCCAGTGCTAGAGTTTGTGACTCTGTGGATAGCTTCAGTGTTCTAATTAGGAAGGTCAAATTTAGGATTTAACTATATTTGGGCAAATATAAATTTGGACATGTTTAATGTATCAGTACTTCCATTGTATGCTTCTTACCAGAAAGAATAAGTATTGATGACCTAACTCAGATTCTCTGAGGTTAAGAGGATTATATCATGAGATAGAAACTGGGAAACAACTTTGCCAGCTACTTCACAGACAGAGGACTAATATACAAAGTATATAAATAGCTCAAAAAATAGATTCCCCACATATAAAGACCCAATCCAAAAATGGGCATGTCAACTGAACAAGTACTTCTCAGATGAAGAAACACAAATAACCAATAAATACATGAAAAAATACTCGACATTGTTGGCTGTTTTGAGAACTGCATATTAAAATAACAGAGATTCTATCTTACTCCAGAAAGAATTGCTGTTGTCCAGATCCCAACCAAAAGGAAATGTTAGACGTACTGAAGGGGAAAAAGAAACCCTTCTCCATCATTGGTGGGAGTGTAAATTGGTATAACAACTATGGAAATCAGTATGGAGATTTGTCAAAATCTAAAACTGGAAGTTTCATTTGGTCCAGTTATTACCTTTCTAAGGATCTTCCCAAAAGTGTTAAAGTCTTCATACCTCATAATAAATGTTTATAGAAGCACAGATTATAATAACTAAATCTTGGAAATAATACATATACTCTTCAACAGATGAATGGATGCAGAAAATGAGATGTTTATATATAATAGAATACTATTCTACCATAAAGAAGGTAAGTTTGAGACATTTTTTTCAGCAAATGAATACACCTCATGGCTATAATCTTAGGTGAAATAAATCAAGCAAACAAGTTGACATATTGCATTGCTTCATTTCTATGAGAAACCCAAAGTATAAATAAGAAGCAAGAGGGAGGACAGACACAAGGATATAGGAAAAAATTGTTCAGTGGGAAGGGAAACAGGAGATGGGGGGCAGTGAGAGAGAAGGACAGGAAAAGGAAGTTTTAGAAAAAATAACTGAAAGAAAGCAGTAAAAGTAGAGTTTTGTAAATAGCAATGGGATGAAACTCTGGAGGTACAGAGTAGAAGGAAACAGAAAAGATGAATTAAGATAATGTTACGTATGTGTATTCAGCCCCCATAATGAGTTTAACCTTTAATATCAGCACATATGAGCTAATAAAAAGATACATAAAAATAAAACAAACAAAGAAGCAAACAAGAAATTGAGGAAGCTAGTTATAGCTCCAAAGTGTTCACTTAGCTATTTAGTTCCACTAATATTCCTGACTTTCCTCTATTTCCTCCTTGTTTGTCATTTGGAGTTTAGATTACTAATTTTATAAGTTTTAAATTCATAAACTGTGTTATGTGTAGACTTTATAATTGTATAATTTATATATGAAAAATAACAACATTATATAAATTTACATTTATAAAACAAAATAAATACATTTATGACATACATGTAAAATATACTCATATAATGCATATGTATATATAGAGACATACTTCACTTCCATCTAAAAATGAATATATTTTATGCTAAATCATAACAGCAAAAAACACAATGGGCATTATGCTTAAAATAAATATTTACTGTACTATTCAGAAAAAAATAAAATAATATTAACTGAAAAGTAAGCAAACTAATGAAGCTTAAGAGCTTACAGTTCACTGTAATAATAATTGGTATGCAAGATTTTATTTAAAAAAGAAAATAACATAAGAGAAATATATTGTGCAAATCCAGAAAATCTTGTATGTGTCACATTCTCTGTTTTTCTTGCTAAATTTGTTTAAGTAATCTTATGAAGTATCCACCTGACTTAGTCATTTTCTTGATATGATATTCATAGACATACAAATGAAATGAAGGTACAAGATATGCATGTAAAGAACTTGTCATAAACATTTCTTCAGTAATGCACTTAGAAAGTTATATAAATCTTAGATTTTGATTTTAAGGAAAGTGCAAAAAGCTTTTGAGAAATACAAGTGAAGTTTGGCTCCTCCCATCTTTTCAGAATTTTTTTTTTATTTGAAAGACAATAAAACAAAAGGGGGCAGTACAGAGCAGATCAGAACAGGACAACATAGGCAACTCAGTACTTTACATTAAGTCAACTGGACATCAACAGTAGCTAACAACATATCTCTCACTCAGCTATAGTTGAGCATAGTTTCAAATACAATAATATCAAACATAACACAATAGTATAAAGCCATGCATAGAGTGAAAGAATTACAGGGCTTTCTGAACCGAATAACAGAAAATGATCAATGGGTACTATAATATCTCATTTTTGATAAAAAAGAAAAAAATTTGTTTGAACTATCACACATATTCAAATTCCAATAAGACCCAATGTGATAGATAGAATCAACAGTAGTAGAACAAAAAAAAGCATGGTAGGACTTCTAAGAAGGATGATATTAAATCAGCAATAGCTGTCATAATGTTTTGTTTTCTTCAAAACACCTATTCATATCATCAAGTATGATATAGTCAAAAAAAACAGGATAACACCATTCCAACTGATGATTTAAAACTTTGAAAGACTTCGAAGCTATGAGATGGGGCCTCATGCTTACCATAGTCTTATATACTCATATCAAATCTCATATTAGGGAGATTATATGGTATTTACCCTTGTGAGTTTGGTTTGTTTCACTTAAGAGAATGGTCTCAAGTCGTGTCCATTTATGTATAAATATCTCAGTGTGATCATTCTTTATAGCTGAGTAGTACTCCATTGTATAAAAATGCCACAACTTTTTTATCCATTCCTCAGTTGATGGGCACGTAGGTTGTTTCCAAGATCTGGCTATTACAAATTGTGCTGCTATAAACATGGGTGCACATATATCATTGTGGTATGATGTTTTCAGTTCTTCTGGGAATATGCCTAGAAGTGGGATAGCTGGGTCAAATGGGACTTCCATACCCAGCTTTTTGAGGAATCTCCAGACTGACTTCCACAGTGGTTGCACCAGTCTACACTCCCACCAACAGTGTAGAAGAGTTCCTTTTTCACCGCAGCCTCTCCAACACTTGTTGTTGGTAGTGTTTTCTATCTTGGCCATTCTTTCTGGAGTGAGAGGGAATCTCAGAGTGGTTTTAATTTGCATTTCTCTCATGACTAATGATGATGAACATTTTTTCATGTATTTATTTGCCATTTGTATTTCTTCATCTGAGAACTGTATATTCATTTCAGATGCCCATTTTTGGATTGGGTCTTTGAATTTCGAAAGTCTGATTTTTTTTAATTCTTTATAAGTTCTAGACAGAAGTCCTTTGTCTGAGGAGCTGTCCATGAAGATTTTTTCCCAATTTGTGGGTTTTCTTTTCACTCTGCTGGAAACCTCTTTTGACATGCAGAAACTCTTTAATAAGATGTGGTCCGAGTTATTGATTCTGGGAAGTACTTCCCGTGTACTTTGGTTCTTGTTCATGAATTCTCTTCCTACCCCTATATTTTTGAGGTTTTTACCTACTTTGCCTTCCAGCAGTTTTAGTGTTTCTGTTTTAATATTTAGATCTTTGATCCATTTAGATTTCAGTTTAGTGTATGGTGATAGACATGGGTCTAGTTTTAGTCTTCTGCATATGGAAAGCCAATTTTTCCAGCACCATTTGTTAAAGAGACTGTCATTCTTCCAGCGAACATGTTTGGCCCCTTTGTCAAAGATGAGGTGGTTCAGTGAGTTTGCAGTTGTGGTGGTACCTTCCAATCTATTCCACTGATCCTTGGGTCTGTTTCTATTCCAGTACCATACTGACTTTATCACTGTAGCTTTGTAGTATAATTATAAATCAGGGATTGTGATGCCTCCTGCCTTGCCTTTGTTGCTTAGAATTGCCTTTGCTATTCTAGGTCTCTTCTGGTTCCAGATGAATTTTAGGAGTGATTTCTCTACATCTATGAGGTATGTTAGTGGTATTTTGATTGGGATGGCATTGAATCTGTATAGTAATTTTGGGAGAATGGCC
>PVJX010047616.1:0-11805 GCA_004027295.1 Dolichotis patagonum
TCACCTATAAAGGAAAAGCCATCAAAATCATGGCAAACTTCTCGACACAGAACATCAAGTCAAGAAGAGCTTGGAGTAAAGTAATTCAAGCCCTGAAGGAGGACAATCTCCAGCCCAAATTCATGTATCCTGCAACACTCTCTCTAGAAATTAATGGAGAATCAAGATGCTTCCACGACAAAGAGGAACTTGGAGAATTTGTGACCACCAATCCACCAATCCTACAAAACATTCTGAATGACATTTTAGAGAGAGAGAAAAATAATACAAGCATTTCAGAAACAGTGTCAAAGAGGCCTCAGTGAATGGGGCAGACAGTGGAGTGGAACGGCTAAATAGACAACCAATGGCAGAAAAACAGAATAGCAGAAATAAGGCAGAGAAGATTGGCTGTAATCTCTAGTATAGATGGCCTTGAAATATTAACAGAGAGAAACACAGGCAGAGTAGATCAAGAGATATAGTCCATTGAGATGCTCTATATAGGGAGGCAGTGGGACCCAAAACAATCAGTGCACCCTATGGGAGTGAAAGGGGAGGAATTGTTTAAAAAAGGGAGGCAGAGGATATTGTTAATGGGGTAACAAGATTTAAAATCTACATTATTCTCATCACTCTGCTTGGATGGATTACATGCTATTCCAGTTTGTCTACTAACACTAGACTTGAGGACATGGACAGTATCCCCCAAATAAGAGAACATATTATGTTAATCATCCCTAGTTTCCTATCAATTTAATGTGAAGCCCTGTATAACTTATACTGTCCTATTATGACTGATCTTATTTGAATCTGGTTTGTTAGATTGCTATCTTCTATTGACTGATTTTTATTTAAATCTATTATGATTGAAAGCATCAAGTCTAAAGTATAGGCAACTACACTGAAGATGACAGGATTCACTAAGATACCCACTCTGGTTTGATTATTATTTGATTTTGAAGTCTTACAATGTCTCCAATGCTTCATTTATATTAATGTTGTTATACACTGCTGAGACATCATAGTAACCATTGTAGATCACCTTTTATTGTGGTTTTATATGACTTTTTGCTTCATGCTTTTCTAGGAATTGTTTTGTTTTGTCTTGCTTTGCTTTGTTTTTCCCTCTAAAGCAGAAAGGATAGATATACATGTAGCGACTCATGCATATGTAGAGCTTATACACAGTTTATGAGAACCAAGTATATAACACATGTTGAAATGAACAACTACTTTGAAGAAAAAGAGACACTACAGTACCAAGTGCTGATTCCACAATGTCATGAAGTGAAATCCAGCAAAACTATCATTCTTTGTTCAAAGTGATTTTAGCTTGTTTTGTTTTGTTTAAGCTGAACACACATGGAGGTATGGACAGCTGTTTTCAAAACAAAAGAATGAGAGACACTATGACAGCCATTCTTGGCTTCCCTATTGTCTGGTCTTGAAATGCCCTCCTCGTTCTGCTCAGATCAATTCCATACTATGTTGTTTCATGTAAATTCCCTGTATGTGACAATATGGACAACTATTTAGAAAAAAACAAGAGTCAGTATGATAGAGAGTGAATATCTCCTATTGTCTAGCTTTCAAATTTATGTCTCTTATATTGCTTTCTTGTGATCTGCTTTGTCCTGTTTTGCTGTGTTTAATTTTACCCTTTTGATACAATTTCATGTATATTTGAGTGGGTAAGATGGATGACCATATTGCTGTTTTTGTCAGATCATGGAGCAGAACTGTTAAAAGTCTCACTGTTTGAATGTGTACATGTTTTTACTTTGTAATTTGAACAACTATTTCCAAGATGTCAGTATTTCATTTATCAAGTAATAATTTCTTAGTTTTTTTTTTTTTTGCTGTTGTTGTTCTTTTCCTTGGAATTCTATATTGTTGCTACACTTTATTCTGTTTTTTTTTCCTCTTTAAAATGAAAAAATACATTTTCCTCTTTAGTGTTCCCTAAAAGTCTGACAGAAAGGGCAGCCTGCCTATAACAGAAAAGTCCTATTGGAAACAGGTGGGCAAAGGGAGGTCCAGTTCATTTTGCAGTGGGTGCAGCAGGGACCTATTTATGGGAGTGCTGCCATTCTTGTCTCTGCCTCTGTGCCCACACTGATAGGTCTTCAGATTCCTACTTCAGTGCTCACTTGGCAAAAGCACTGTCTCATGATGACTCTGAGGACTAACTTTAGGTCTCACATATTCAATAGTGGATACTTAGTGAGCAGATCTCAGGCCACACTTCCCAGGGAATTCCTAGCAAGGAATTCCTTGCATGTAACCCTCTAATCTACAGCCTAAGAAACAAAGATGTTAAAGTAGCCATAAAGAAAGTTACTCAAAGGAAAGATTGACTAAGTAAGGTTGCCATGGTCCTGGATATACAGAACATACATTTTATCCAGGAATTGAGTGTGCATTGTAAATCAACAAATCCCTTTTTCTCCTGAAATATTTGTGATCTCTCACTACACATATACAAGATGTGCGAGTCTGTGGAGTCACACAGGGCATACTCAGTGCTGACAGTTATGTCACTGAGGGCATTCAAAACACTGTACAGAGTCAAAGGCCAGAGTAGAAATCGTCTTATTGCTCTAGAGCATCAAAAAGAGCACACTCTCACCCATAACATGAAAATGGGTGCTACATTATCTTGTAATGACAAAGACAATTAGATATGCAAAGTACTCTGGGAGCCTGTCAACACAGGCCATTCTTTCTCCCTTTATTCAAATGATACAGCAATGAAAATCTTTTTGTTGTGTTATCCTGAGATACTCAAATTATACTTGTGACTCGGTGATACTCTCCTTTTTGTACTATTTGATAAAAATGCCAATTTTCCCAGAGACTGTTATTTTGTTTGTTTGCTATCAGTAGGCCTTTCCTGTCTGTGCAGCCACTCATCTACTCATTTATTGCTATTTCTGGTATTATTATATAAACAGTATAAATTTGATGTCTTAGCCATATATATGTGTGGCTATTTATGCATCTATGAAATGTATTACTATATATATTTTCTTCTAACTAATGTTTTTAATGAATATTTGACAGGATAATAATGGCTTCATGACTAGGTGCTTCATAATCCATGACATTATTATACTATCACCATACAGTGTTGACCCATTCCCAACACACAATTAGACAGAAAAGCCTATTTGAAACCAAACTGAAACTAGATGTAAGAATGTTGCAATATTTTTAATTAATTTTTTAGAAAAAAAAGAAAGAAAAAAGAAGTCAGAAAAGAAAAACAAAAAAGCAAAAGAGACAAATAACAATAACAAATCCAAAACAATAACAATATAGGCTTTCAAAACAGAATGAAAGAAATTTAACAATGGTTGTTATATTACATATGATTGTCTTTTTTAAAGAAAAAAAGAAAATTTAAAAAGAAAACAAAATAGAAAAACAGAAATAAGGTGGAACAATACAGAATTAAAAAAAAATTAACATCATAAAATCACATAGTTGATACATTACACATTGTCACCTTGAAAATAGTTACCAAAATCACAAAATCAAAGCACAAGACGTGACCCAAAACTAAAACATTGACAGTGCAAACCTTTCTGTTCAGTGAGCCAACAGAAATTCAGTAATAGATCATCTCTCTTACACACTATACATACCTTTATACCTTTATACCCTTGAGAGCACTTTCCTTCCCTTTCACTTTTACATTATCTATTATGCTTTTTGGATCCCATTACTCTATCAAGTCTTATTATTTTTTACAATAGAGAGAGAATTTGATATTTACTAATGTGAATCTTGTTTATTTCATTTATGAGGATATTCTCAAGTTGCCTCCATTTACCTATAAGGGCCTCAAGATCATCCCTTTTTATAGCTGAGTAGTATTCCATTGTATAAAAATACCACATTTTTTTCATACACTCTGCAGTTGATGGGCATTTTGGTTGTTTCCAAGGTTTAGATATCACAACTTGTGCTGCTATGAACATGGGTGACATGACTTTTTCAATTTTTTCTGGGATAATACCCAGGAGGGGAATAGCTAGATTGAATGGAATTTCCAATCCTAGGTTTTTAAGGAATCTCCATACTAATTTCTACAGTGGTTGTGCCAGTCTGCACTCCCACTTACAGTGGAGCACTGTTCCTTTTTCCCTGCATCCTCACCAAGATTTGTTATCAGTTGTTTTCTTGATGGCAGGCATTCTTTACAGAGTGAGATGAAATCTCAATGCTGTTTTAATTTGCATGTCTCAAATGATTGGTGATGGTGAACATTTCATATATTTATTTGCCATTTGTATATCTTAATCTGAGAACTGTATGTTCATCTCCAATGCCAATTTTTGGAGAAAGTCTTTGAATTTGGGGGGGTTGGTATTTTTCAATTCTTTATATGTTCTTTATATAAGTCCTTTGTCTGAGAGATTGTTGGCTAAAATTCTTTCCCATTCTGTGGGTTTTCTTTTAACTTTGTTGGTGATTTCTTTCTAAGTGCAAAAACTTTTTAGTAGCATGAGATCCCAGTTGTTGATTCTTTCAATTATTTCTCTTGTAGTATTTGTTGTATTCATGAATTCTCTGACTGCCCCTATGTCTCCAAGATTTCTACCTACCTTGTTCTCCAGTATATTTAGTGTTTCTGTTTTAATATTTAGATCTTTGATCCATGTTCACTTTAATTTAGTGTATGGTGATAGGCATGGGTCTATTTTCAGGCTTTGGCATGTGGCAAGCCAGTTTTTCCAACACCATATATTATAGTGGCTATCTTTTTTACAATGAAATTGTTTAGAACCTTTGTCAACTATAAGGTTGCTGAGTGTCTTTGTAGTAGTGTTTGTATCTTCTAATCTGTTCCATTGATCCTCTGGTCTATTTCTTTGCCAGTACCATACTGATTTTATTACTGTGGCTTTGTAGTATAGTTTCAAGTCAGGAATTGAGATGCCTCCTGTCTTGACTTTGTTGCCCAGAATCACCTTTGCTGTTCTAGGCTTCTTATGTTTCCAAAATAATTTTAGGAATATTTTCTCTAGATCTGTAAGGTATGTTAATAGTATTTTGATTGGGATTGCATTGCATCTTTATGACAGTTTTGAAGTTTGGCCATTTTCACAATATTGGTTCATCCTAACCAAGAGCAAGGAATATCCTTCCATTTTCTAATATCCTCTTCAATCTCCTTTTTTAGTATATAGTATAATTTTCAGCATATAGATATTTTAGTAGTATAATTTTCAGCATATAGATATTTTACATTCTTGGTTAGGTTGATTCCTAAGTATCTCATTTTTTTAGATGTTATTGTGAATGGCAATATTTCCATAATTTGTCTCTCATGGAGTTTTTTGTTTGTGTAGAGGAATGCTATTGATTTTGAGTGTTGACTTTATATCCAGCTATGCTGCTGAATTTGTTTATTAGCTCTAATAGTCTTTTAATGGAGTTTTTGGTGTCTCCTATGTAGAGTACCATGTCATCTGCAAATAATAATTTAACTTCTTCTATTCCTATTTTTATTCCATTTAGTCTCCCTCTTCTGTGATTTCTCTGGCTAATATTTCTAGAACTATATTGAATAGGAGTGGTGATATTGGACATGCTTGTCTTGTTCCTGATTTTGGAGTGAAGGCTTTCAGTTTCTGTCCAGTTAATATAATATTGGCTGTTGGTTTGTCATAAATGGTCTTCATGAGACTGAGGTAAATACCATCTATTCCAAGTTTCTGTAAGTTTTTTTTATCATGAACAGGTGTTGGACTTTATCAAAAGCTTTTTCTATGTCTATTGAGATGATCATATGATTTTCATTTTTGGTTCTGTTGATGTGGTGTATTACATTTATTGATTTGCATATGTTGTACCATCCCTGCATTCCTGGAATAAATCTCACTTCGTTGCGGTGTGTCATCTTTGTGATTTTCTACATTCTATTTGCCAATATTTTATTGAGAATCTTTGCATCAATGTTCATTAGACAAATTTATCTATAGTTCTCCTCTTTGGTTGGGTTTTTTCTCTGGTTTTGGTATCAGAGTGATACTTGCCTCCAAGAATGTGTTAGGGATGACTGCTTCTCTTTCAATTTCATTGAAGAGATTAAGGAGTCTTGGCATTAAATCTTCTCTAAATTTCTTATAGAATTTAGCAGTGAATCTATCAGGACCTGGGTGTTTTTTGATGGTAAGTTTTGATCACATTTTTGATTTCAGTAGCTGATACTGGATTATTCAAAATTGTTACATCTTGTTGAATCAGCTTTGGTAGTTCATATGTTCCTAAAAATCTGCCCATTTCCTCTGTGTTTTCCATCATTTGTGAGTAGAGATTTTCAAAGTAGGTGTTGATGATCTTTTCAATTTCCATGGGATCTATAGCAATTTCACTCTTTTCAGTCCTTATTTCATAGATTTGGGTTTTTTCTTTCTTTTTCTTGATAAGGTTGGCTAGAGGTTTATCAATTTTGTTTATCCTCTCAAAAAAACACCTGTTTGATTCATTAATTTTTTGTATTTTTTTGTTTTTAATTGCATTTATTTCTGCTCTAATCTTTACAATTTCCTTTCTTCTATGAGTTTGGGTTTGACTTGCTCTTCCTTTTCTAGAATCTTGAGATGTAGCATTAGGTTTTTTATTTGTTCTCATTCCATTTTCTTGATGTGACTATTTATTGCTATATAGTTCCTTCTTAGGACTGCTTTCATTGATTACCATATGTTACAATATGTTGTGTCTGCATTTTAATTGTATTGTAGGTATTGTTTTATTTCTTCTTTATTTCATCTGTAACACACTGGTTGTTCAGAAGGTTGTTATTTAATTTCCATGTATTTAAGCAGGTTTTGCAATTTTTTTGCCATTGATTTCCAATTTCAGTGCACTATGGTCAGATATTATGCATGGGATAATTTCACATCCTTTTCATTTACTTAAGAATGTTTTATGAGTTAATATATGGCATATTTTGGAGAATGTCCCATGCGTAGCTGAGAAGAATGTATATTCTGATGTGGTTGGATGGAACACTCTATTAATGTCCACTAAGTCCATTCTCTCACAGGTATGATTTGGTTCTGTTATTTCTTTGCTGACTTTTTGTCTAGTTGATCTATCTCTTTGTGAAAGTGGGCTGTTAAGGTCCCCTGTAATAATTGTGTTCTTGTGTATTTGATTTTTCATGTCCATTAGTATTTGTCTTATATAGTTGGGTGCTCCTGTGTTAGCTGCATATATATTTATAATTGTTAGTTCTTCCTCTTGTAGTTTTCCCCTTACAAGTATGTAGTTGCCTTCTTTATCTCTTTTAATCATTTTAGGCTTGAAGTGTACATTGTCTGCAAACAGATAGCTACCCCTGCTTTTTTCTGGGTTCCGGTTGCATGGAATACTGTTTTCCATCCTTTGACTTTTAATGTATGAGTATCTTCTTGAGTCAGATATGTTTCTTGTATATAGCACATTGTGGGATCCTGTTTCTTGATCCATTCCATCAACCTGTTTCCTTTGACAGATAAATTGAGCCCATTTACATTTATGAATATCACTGATAAGTACTGGCTTGACTTTGATATGTTGTGTTCCTGTTGGTGGTTTCCCGCTTTTCTCCCTTGTTTAAATTCTTATCCAGCCTAGTGGTTTCTTTCTGTTGTTGTTCTGGAAATTGTGGTCATTTTTATCTCTTTATATCATGTCTTTCAATACTCTTTGTAGGTTTCATTTGGTGGACATAAATTTCTTTAGTTGTTCTTTGTCATGGAAGTACCTTGCTTCTCCATTAAATTTGAAACACAGTTTTGTTGGGTACATCTTCTGGGTTGAAAGTTGTTTTCTTTTAGGGCTTGAAATACTTCACTCCAAGCTCACCTTAACCTGAAGTTTTGTGCTGAAAAGTCTGCTGTGATTCTAATAGGCTTTCCTTAATAGGTGAGTTGTGTCTGTTCTCTAACAGCTTTTAGTAGTCTGCTTTTATGCTGTATATCTGGGATCTTAATTGTTATATGTCTGGGCATAGATTTATGTTAGTTGTGACTGTTTGGCATTCTATATGCCTCACTTCTTTGAATATAAGATTTTTCCCCATGTTTGGGAATTTTTCAGCTCTTACTTCTGTGAATAGCTTAGTTATGTCCTTTGTTTTTTCTCCTGCATCTTCACTGATGCCTATTAGTCTTACATTGTTTCTCTTGCCATCATCTTGAAGCTTCTGTATTTTCATTTCATGCTGCTTTGTTATTTCCCTTTCATGATCGCTATCTGTGATCTGTCCTCAAGGTCTGAAAATCTATCCCGAGCTTCATTTAAACAGTTTTGCCAACTTTCATTAGAATTTTTTGTTTCTTGGATATCTCTTTACATTTTTTCATGGATTCTGCTTGTTTTCTACCTTGTTCATTCAACGTTTCCATCAATTTCCCATGCTCCTGTATTTTTAAAATCTATTTCTTCTCTAGCTATGTTGAGCAAATCGTTTACTAAGGTTGTTATTTCTGTCTTTACATAAGACATTATTTCTAATTTGTTTTCCTCTACAGCCTCATGGATTTGTTTCTTTACTTCATTTGTTATCTTTCCAGAGATCTCTTGTGTATTAATTTTAAGGGCCTCTATTTTGATGTTGCCTGTTCTTGCTCCTATTGGACTAGATGTTTGAGATTTCATTTTCTTTTTTATTTGTCATTTTCAACTTATGGGACAATATCTGGTTATTCAATCCCAATAGTCATAACTGTTGGCAGTGTGTCTCCTAGGTCTTACTGTGTGATTGATGTCTGCCTGATGGTTGGGTTCATAGTGACTGGAACCTGCTGAGATCCTCTGTCTGGGAAAGGGGCCAGCAAATCTCCTATCAAATCAGCATGGCCAATACAGTACAGAGCAAGGTTCTGGGAGGTAGAGTGGGAGCCAAAAATTCACAGCAGTGTTTGGTCTAAGAGATGGGCAGGGTAGCTGTGGCATTGGGCTGAGCCAGAGTGAGTATGGCTGTCCTCTGGGTTGGCACATGGGGGGAGCACACCATGCTGCATGTGCAGAGCGAGGGTGGGGTGTGGCAGTCATCCTCTGGGGCTGCATGAGGGGTGGGGAGACTGACAGAGTGCAGGCCCAGTGCTGCACCTTGAGGAGGGGTGGATTGCAGTGGTCTCCTCCAGGCCTGCATGCATGGGGGCATGCAGGGGCACAGGCGTAGCTCAGCAGCCCAAGCTGGGGTGGAGCACAGTGGTTGTCCTCTGGGTCTCTGGGGGCAAATGGTGCCAATCTTGACAAGGGCATTTGTTTTTTCTTTACACCTTCATGGTAATTGATGCATACATATTTGCTTATTTTTTCCTCATCTGTTTAGAAAAATATGGTAGTTAAATAACTTGAATTATTGCAGTGCCTATCTCATTACATGAAGACATAATTACATAGTATTTGAACATGGGAACTCTTGACTTTTCTCTAAAGAGTAGCTTTGAACTTAGAGATTCCAATAGTTTAAACAAGATCTTTAGCTCTTTTTCCACTTATGGTACATCTCACATCATTTATGTTTCCATTTTCTTTGACTTTTGACCCCACTCCACAGCGTAAAAATGAAGCCTCATGGCCCTGTCTATACCTGTTCTACTGCAGCTCTAACTTTCCTAGTTCTGTTTGCTCTGTTGTCATCCACCATCCATGGCACAACCTGCATACTTTTGTCTTTTTTGGTTATCCACACACTGCTGATATTTGTGACTGACACAGTGGAATCCCAGTTTTCACAAGAAATACAATTTTCCTTTGGGTTTGGCCCCTCTACATGTTCAGTCATGCCTAGAATGTCAGCTTATGAAAATTGAACTGTAGCTATATAACACATCCTGGGCACAATATCCTAAGCATTATCTTATCCCTTTCAAAATTCCTATTAGGGAATTTTGAAAATGTGTTGGTGATCTGGAAATGTGAGTACCATTCATGATACATCAAAACTAAAGAAACTGGAAATATTGACACAGACATACATAGGAACTGCCTAAAGAAACTGAGCACACAGAAGACTTTGCTTCATTTACCCAATCAGTCGGTTCAGGGCCAAAGCACACAGCTGGGAGCTCAGGCCAGCTTCTCTTTGAAGCACTGTAGGAAGCTATGGCTTTTCTTGGTTTCCTTTTTTTACTTCTCTCTGGTTATTAACATGTATGCCCAAGTTAAACTGCCAAACTTTGTTTTATTTCTCTCTGACAAAATCTAATTTGTCATATCAAGGATTAATGATGAATGTAGCTCAGAAGAGGAAGATTATGTTAGTGGGCCTGTATGTTGATCATATGAAAGATATACTTTTATCATATCATTATTGTTATTCATAATCAATTATGACTCTGACCAAAGAACACTAGGGTTTTATTTGGTTTCAAGTACAAATGTGCAGGAGTACTATATAAGCTAATAGATAAATATATATCAAAGTCATGCACACATTTTATGTAAGTGGTCTATAATGATAGTCCAATTTTTATGCACTAAGTACACTAATTAACAGTTGATCAATTACCAGTTAAATATCAACATTTAGTTATTCATCTAGCAATTTTTAATTAAAAGAGAGTGTCTTCTGTCCACAGAGCTTGTCAAAATTAAATTGACATTAATTCTATTCTCAGAGAATTTATAGTCCAGTGAGAGAAATAAACAAGTTATTGGATAACTAATACAAAATGAGCAGAGAGAAAATATCTAGGAGACTTCAGAAGAAGAAAATGTTACTCAAGTTGAGGATGCTATGAACACAGTTAGTTCAAAGTTCTTGTGATTGTAGAAAATAGAACACCTTTTTATCTGTCCTAGAATTAAACCCAACATAAAAATGAGTACCTGTATGTTTGCTTTTACTAAAATACAATACTAATGATGATATCATAAATTAATACCTTGTTTGTGAAAGTGTCTTTGTAAACATCTTCATGGGGAGCCCTTAAGGACATCCCATGGATGATGTCTTGATTATTGTATCAGAGATGAGTATTTCAAGGCTAGTTCTTCAGGTATAAGTTCTCCCACTTTGAGAAACTTTGGCAAGGATAGGAAATAAATTTCCTTCTACAGGTCAGTCCTGAGATTCAAGACCTTGTAAGAAATTTGGTTTTGTTTTTACTGTTTCCTTATTTGTAATGAAAATGGACTCTGTAGAGACCACTGCAATAGTCACAGTAAGATAATACTATCAGGAACAGACACAAAATCTCAACAAAGACATAAGTGACTTTCGATGTGTCAGGAGGTCAGACAAGTGCTACCATCATCTCAACTTTATTTACACTTTCACAACTCAAAAGCAGATAAAATTTGGAGTTGCTTTTTATACTAAGCTCTAGCCAATGATTGGATTTCAAACAGCCCATAAACTTTTTATTAACTGTTTACTTCTTCAAAACAAGAAACTTAGAATTCAACACAGGGTACATTCCCAATCCATAAGTCTTTACTGATTTCACACAATTTCTAATGAGACAAAAGTATCAACAGACTTAGTTAAATATTAGTGTAAGGCAATGTGAGAGAGGAAAACAGTGGTGAATCACTCTCTTTCCTGATTTCAAAGAGCTGTCCTTGGATGCCTGTCATTGCAAATTTGTGCTGAAAGATGATGACAAAGTGGTACCCAGCATCATCAAAGACAGTTACCTTTGTAGCAGAACATGTCCCCCAACCCATGAGGGGTGAGGGCAGAATACTTCAATTCATCAGTTGCTCAGGCAATTGGTCCAGTTACAATGTTACAGTTCATGTTACCTTTGTTTCTTAGATACAATTGGTCACTGTGATGCATACCTGGTCACTATGATGCATATTGTAAGAACC
>PVJX010047617.1:0-11882 GCA_004027295.1 Dolichotis patagonum
TCTCTCTCTCTCTCTCTCTCTCTCTCTCTCTCTCTCTCTCTCTCCTTTCCTCCTTCTGTCTCCCCTCCACATCTCTATATTTACCTTAAGCCATGCATTGATGACTCTAACTTCTCTGGGCCTTAATTAAGACTTTAATTGTTTTATTTTATTGGCACATTTGAGATATACTTAGTGATAACATTCATCATAAGGAATTTGTGCCTGTGCATGGTATACCTTGCTTCTTGTTTTCCTCCCCTCTCTTCAGCCCCTCTAGACCTTTTTGTTTCTTGTACTCTTCCTCACCATGCTTCACTTGACTGACACTCTGAACTAACCACCTTGGTCCCTCACCCCCAGGAATATCCTAGAAAGTGGCTAGCTTGGCTATGGTCACTCAAAGAAGAAAGAGAAACTTTAAACCCTAAGTGGAAAAAATCTGTTACAACAGAACTCATAATACACTGCATTTGAGAAGTGTAGGGGCGGAAAACCTTCCCTCATCTTTCTTGGGTTCTGTGACTGGGTCTGGAAATTAAATATAGGAAACATTAACAGGAGGAAATCATGGGAGTTTTATTTGATAGTTTTACATGCACATGGGAGTATTTATAAAGCAAAAATACCTAAGGAAGCCATTAGGTCCCAAAGCAAATGCAAGTTTTTAAACAAAGAATAATAAATTGTGGGGATGTGTCAAAACAGAGGCGTGGGCTGGTGGCTATACATAACGGGGCAGTGATTAGGAAATATATGGAGGAACTAATGCAAGAGGAAGACTGCTAATAGCCTTGTTGGTTCAGGTTTGTTCTGGCTTTCACTCCCACTCTAGTGATAAGGATTTTCTTTTCTCTCTGGCTCAGGGAAGGCACATTTCTCATGAGAAACTTACGGCCTACTTTTAGCAAGAAAGGGGAAAGTCGACAGTTTCCATTGCGTTTGCTACTTCTCAAGTGCCGTCAGTACTTTGGGATGACATTTTTCAGAACTCCGTCAGAAGCAGAAGATATCAAGCTTGGTCATTAAAAATAAAAAGTAAAAATGTTAAAAAGATTTTTTTTCTTATTGAAATCTTATAGAAAATTTCAAACACAAAGAAAAGAAATCAAATAAATTGTGCGATGCAGTCCCTTCTTGTTGATACAGTGAGAATTTTGACCAAATAGAATTAAAGTTTTTCTGAAAGCTGAATTGGTGATATAATAACGCTTCCAGCACTGGTAATGGGGCTCTCACTTGTACAACAACTACACTTTAATGACAATAAAATATATGCAAATATAACAAGCAATAAAGACTGTCACAAGTGTTCAGTGCAGCACCATTTTAGAGAAAGCTTTAAGGAGGTATTGAGGACTTTTTGTAGTAGGCAAAAGATAGTTATGGAAAAAATAATTTGAGTGATATAAATGAATGTTGAAATTAAACCTCTGTGCTTAAGAGCTTCTTTGTGTCATCTATTCTTGTGTCTCCCAGTGCATTTAAGTGCACTGTAGTTACAGCCACATTACCTTGCTTGGTCTTCCTGATTAGCATTTCTGTTGAGGAAAAAATTGGAGTGGAAAGTGATAGACATTATACTTTAAGTGGCCTATGAAACTCACTGAGTCTTTGGTTGGAAAAATATAGTTATATCTCTTTTAAAACTGGACAGAAAATGGACTCCCATATGTGAACTTAAAAATTAGAATTGTAAAACTATTCCAAAAAACTCAAAGATTTGTTTTTTTGATGTTCTGGGGAGGAAGCCTTCTTTAACATAGCCTCAAATCCACTAGCCATAAAGAAAAAAATGTTGGTGGATTGTTTGTATACAATTATTTTGGGATATGGTTTTTCATAAACAAAGCTAAAAAGACAAACTGTAGGAAGAAAATATTTACATTGTATGTGAACCAAGGCATTATTATCATGACAGACACATATAAATCTTGCAAATCAATAAAGAAAAAGCAAAATGACTGAAAAATGAGCAAAGGCTAGAGGCAGGTAAATCATAAGAGAAATGCAAATAGCATAGGAAAAAGAAAAGGAGATCTTCTCTTCTACCCTTAGAAATGCACATTATGTCCTAATTCAACATAAGCGATGTGAAAGAGAGAGAGAGAGAGAGAGAGAGAGAGAGAGACAGAGAGACAGAGAGAGAAAGATACAGAGACACAGAGACACATAGCGGAAAAACCCTTGCGGAAGGCAAGGGTAGAGACCGGAGTGATTTACTATCAACCAAGGAATGCAAGGATTGCTGGCCACTGCTGCAAGCTGGAAAAGACAGGGAAAGACTTCTAGAGTCTTCAGGAGAGCATGTCACCTTGTCAAATTACTGACTTCAGATTTCTTGCCTCCAGAACCATGAGCAAAATATTGTTATTCTTTGGAGACACAAATTATAAGAAGTATAAGGTACTTGCTATAGCAGATCTAGGGCACTGATACAATTTCCTTAGCAAATTATCTGTTTTGTGTTTTCACGCTCTTTTTTTTTTTTGCTTTCTTTTTCTTTATTACTAGTATTTTCTCTATTGTTTTACTTATCCTCTTAAAATGAGATTTTTATCTATGAATTAGATTTGTTTTCTACTCTCAATCTCAACAATCATGCTTTATTTTTATTATTTTATTGCTTTTTTCTTCCTTTGATATTTGATATATTGTTATTTATCTAGGCTTTTATTTCTTTATTTTACTGTTTGGCTTATTTTGTTCTTTGCCTTGAATTTCAATCTGGAAATTTAATTCACTTATTTTAAGTGTTTTATTTGCATTCATAAAATGTTTTAAATATGTTCAACAGATACTGATACATAATATTTTCATTCTCTTTATTTTAAAAAATCTGCAATTTCAGTTTGATTTTCTTCTCACCTATTAGGTAAAAATTGCTCAATGTAAGGTTTTTTCATGTTTCCAGCTGGATTTTTGCTGTCGTTTTTGTTGCTAATAATTTCTATATTTTAGGGTTTATAATAAGAGAACGTGTAATATTTCTACCTCATGGTACTTAACTGATGCTTCCTTTGTGACATGACACCTGATCACAAAGTAAACTTTTTTCAGTGGTCACAATTGAACCCAGGGCCTTGTCCATGCTAAGCACATGCTCTACCACTGAGATGGAGTCCTGTTAAGTTACCTAGACTGGCCTCATACTTATGACCCTCTTGCCTCAGCCTCCCAGGTAGCTGGGATTATACACATGTGTCAGTATGCCCAATACAGAGTCCATTTTTGTGACCACCATGTGTACTCAAATAGCTACATCCTCCTTATTGGAGTTTATCATTTAACACATCATTAGTATGCATTGTACTGTCATGTTGTTTGGGTCTTTTATACGCTTGTTTCTTTGTCAATCAGTCATGTAGAAAATCCTGTACTGAAGTCTCTTGCTATGAGGTTTCCACCTACATCTCTGCATCCATTGCAGCTGTTGTTTCATAGAAGGAATTTTGTGTTATTTAGCACATAGACATTCATAATTAAGTCTTTATGTGGCTAATATGATCTTTAGCAGCAAAAGTGTCATTTTTTCACCTTTAGTGCTTACAGAATTGGATTTTTCTTTCTCTAACATCAGAATTGCTACACCTGCTTCCTCCAAAGATTTCACTTGCCTAATATGCCTTGCCCATCTCTCTGTTTTCAGGCTTTCTGACCACTTCTTTTAGATGTCTCTCTTGTGTGGCAATGTGGGTGGTGATGTGGATGGATGTCTCTTGTTTTATACGTCATACTGAAAATGTTTTTAAATTGGAGTTAAGTGCAGTTGTATTTACTGGTAAGAAATGTATAGTCTCAAATCTTCCATTATGATTATAGTGTATATTATAATTATTAAATTTCTATACTTTTTTTTACATATATATTTACCATTTAGAAGGCTGTGGTAACTATCTTTATCCTTATATCTTTTTTCATAATTGACAGATAAAATTGGATTTATCTTGTAAAACATGATATTTTTAAATATATACATTGTGATATGGCTAAATTTAGCTAATTAACATTTTCACTATCTCATAAAATTTCCACTGCTGTATGTGGTGAAGACATTTAAAGTCCACTCTCTTACCATCTTTTAAGGATAAACTTCAATTATATAGTAATTGTTTCTTCATTACCTGAATACTATTTTTCTTTGATCTTTTAAAAAGAAATTTCTTTCCAGTTACACCTTGATATCATAATGTTAAGTGAAATAACTCAGACACGTGAGTTTAAATGTTATTTGGTTTTTCATATGTGAAAAACTGTATCTTTATCTATATAGATAGATATAAATATATGGATATGTGACATAATAGGAAAAAACAGAAAGTTTTGTATAAAAAGGTATTAAAACTCTCTCTTTATATATATATATATATATTTATATATATTACATATATATGTATTTGAGACTAATGTAGGAAAAAAGAGAAAGACCAAGGGGTATTATAATTCAGTGTATGTGATGTATCTAAAAATGTACCTTGGGATACAATTTTCTTATATGCTTTACACATTCTTTGGCATGTTTGTCTTCCTCTTATTACTGTGAAATTTGCAAAAGGTGCCTTTCCCATCTTTTTAACATTTATTTCCCTGAAATTTAATTCCTTTACAGTTGCCTATGCACAGGCCATGTACACTTCTAGGTCATTTTCATGAGATCAGTGCTCTCTCTGTGTTTCTACGCCTAAGGTTGGTCTTCTTCCCCTGTGAGTACTCTTGTGTCAATCTTAGGCTCATGGCTAGTTCTCTTCTCTCTTCCATTCATTTTTTTACCAGACCATTCTTGCTTTGCAGGTGCACTTCTGTCATGCTTGTGAGAGAGAGTTTGGGGGTATTTTGTTACCTATTTTCCAATTTTACAGGTAATATGAAGTTTGGCTATTCTTTAATAAATAAGTTGTTATGCAGAAGGTGAAAGCTTTACCTAATTCTACTTGTTCTTTTTATTCTGACTCTTCATTAGGGATCATTTTAGAAGTTTTAAATTTTGACCACTACCATTGTTTTTAATTTCCAAAATTCCCTCAATTTTTTTATAGTAACAGATATTTAATATATTTTAACTGAAGCAAAGCAAAGGTAACTGACAATAACGTGTGTTTTGAAAAGCAAATGATTTCACTGCATATGATGGTCCTCAGCATGTAGACCTAGACGGACCATTACGTAATATTACCAGAGAAGGTAAAAAATGCAGAGCTACTTAGATCCAGGTGCCCTTCTGTCTTCTCTGTGAAAGAGATAAATGTGCAGCTGAAAATTCTAGAAACAGAGCTTTCCTAGGAGATGACTGGACCCATAGTTGGGCAATGACATAAAAGGCGTCAGGCCTGTGCTCAGAGCACTTGCTGACGAGATCCCACAGTGTTGCCAGTGATCTTTGGTGGCATCAAATGACTGAGACCATTAACAGGAGACTGCAAGTGAGTAAATACTGTTTAAATTTTCACAGACTAAAATATGAATTATGTAAGATGATGGTGGCAATTTTGATATCGAGCAGTAGAATGGGAACTGGAATTGGCAAGACGAAGCATTAGTTGACCACAGGTTCGCTATCAAGACCCTTGGGCCAACTAGACTAACCTTCTTTGGTGGGATGGGTAGACTTGGGAATTATTATAAATACAACGTATGTGGCATCAAGAAGTCATCTGACAAGTTTTTTTATTCTGTCCTAGTAGACAAAGTAGAAAATATAAATTGTATGTTGCAACCTGGGTTAGTTTCTCTAACCCAGTGATGGCAATCGTTTTAGAGCTTTCAGGGACACAAACAACCCACTGCAGTATGCATGTCATAGGTTCACCACCACTGCTCTAAGCTATTAGATGTTTCTTAAAATTAAAAATTTTTTATCAGTACATATTCACAGTATATGAAGTCTACATTCAGCGTAGAGAGCAGGTACATGTACTTTACATAACACATCTTTTGATTCTTTTTTGTTCATTCATTTGTGTGTTTTGAGACAACTATACAGTGAGACCTTAAACTCACTTATGTGACAAATTCATGGCTATCCTCCTGCCTCCGCCTCTCGAATGCTGTGATTATAGGCATGTACCACCATACCCAGCTAATCTTTTGATTCTTTTTTATTCCCCTTTGCCTCTTTACCCATTCCTCCCTCCATCGCTAATACCTTTTCCACATCTTTATTATTATTATTAAGTTCATATTAATGACAACTAATGCTTAGATTCATTGTGGCCAGTTAGTACATGTACATTACATATCTTAAATCTTTCTTCTGTTCCCCTCCCTCCCTTTTGCAGTTGGTCTCTCGAACCCCTTCTCATTTACAAAAGATCTATCTCTGTGATTATTTTTATTTTGCTCTCTATTTGTACTTTCCATTACTCAAATGAGAGAAACCATACAGAATTTAGGCCTGTTTGTCTGATCTATTTCACTTATCATTGTGTTTTCCAGGTATGTCCATTTTTCTACAGGTGTTATACTTGTTTACATTCCCACCAGCAATGTAGAGGGTTCCTTTTTCACCAGAATCACACCAGCATTTGTTATTATTTGGTTTCTTGATGATAGTCATTCTTTCTGATGTAAGACAAAATCTTGTTTCAATTTACATTTCTTTAATGGCCAGGGATGTTGAGTACTTTTTCACATTCACTGGCCACTTGTACTTCTTTTTCTATGAAGTACCTATGCATTTCACTGGTCCATTCTTTTAACCTATCAGAATTAGACCTTTTAGAAGTCTAATTTTGTTTGAGCTCTTTATATGTTTTAGATATTAGTCATCTGTTGGAGGAATAGCTGGCAAACATTTTTTCCCATTCAGCGAGTTGTCTGTTACCTTTGCTGTGCAGTTTTTAAATTTGATATGATCCCATTTGTTGATTCTTGATTTAACTTCTTGTACAATTGGAGTTCTGTTTATAAAATTCTAGCCTCTGCCTATGACTTCAAGAGTTTTACCTATTGTATCTTCTAGTAGCTTGTTTTTGTTTTAATATTTAGATATTCAATCCATTTTGATTTTACTTTAGTACGTGGTGAAAAATACGGGTCCAACTTCAATCTTCTGCACATAGACATCCAGTTTCTCCAGTATCATTTGCTAAAGAAGCTATCTTTCCTCCAGTGTAATTGTTGGGCCCCTCTCAAAACTATTGAATATAGCTGAATGTGTCTGAGGTTGTTTCTGCATCCACAATTCTGTTGCTTTGGTCTCCATGTCTTTTTATGCCAGTACCATGCCATTTTTATCACTGAAGCTTTGTCAGATATTGTGATATCTCTTGCTTTTTTCTTGTTGCTCAGGATTGCTTTTGCTGCTCTGAGTATCTTCAAGTTCCAAATAAACACTAGAACTGTTTGCTCTAGTTCTGTGAGACTTGCTATTGGTATTTTGATTGAGATTATGTTGAATCTATGCATTGGTTTTGGAAGTATGACCATTTGACAGTATTTGTTCTGCCTATCCAGAAGCAGGGAGCATTTTTTCACCTGCTGATGTTGTCTTCAATCTCTGATTATAGAATACTGTTGTTTGTTGAGATCTTTAACATCCCTGGTTAGGTTAATTTCTAGATAATTTTTTCTTGATATTATGATTAGTATTGTTTTTCTGATTTCTTTCTCAGTGAGTTCATTATTGATGTTCATGAATGTGATTGATATTGTATCCTGCTATATTGTGTAACTTGATTATTAATTCTAAGAGTCTTTTGGTGGAATTGTTTGTGTCTTCTATGTAGAGGATCATGTCATTTGAGAATAATGATAACTTGAGTCTACCTTTCTTTTATGTCTTCTTTTCTCTTGCTTGATTGCTCTGGATAATGTTTTGAGTATTAGGTTTAATAGACATGATAGTAGGCATCCCTATCTTATTCCTAATTTTAGGTGAAAAGCTTTATTTAATTCCCCCAATTAATATGACATTGGCTATTGGTTTATTATAAATGGCTTTAATCAGATTCAAGTAAGATCCTTCTATATCTATTTCTTTCAGATTTTTTTAAATCATGAATTGGTGTTGGATCTTGGCAACAGCTTTTCCTGCATCTATTGATATGATCATGTGGTTTTTGTCCTTGCTTTTGTTACATGGTATGTTACATTTATTGATTTTAATAAGCCAGGCGATCCTTGTAACTTGAGGGTAAAAACCTAACTGGTCATGATATGTGATCCTTTTGAACTTGCCAATATATTTTTGAGAATTTTGTGTGATGTTCAGTAAGGATATTGACCTGTAGTTTTCTTTCTTATTTGAATCTTTGTCTTGGTGTTGGATCAAAGTGATACTGACTTCAATTTCATTGAAGAATTTGAGGAGTGTAGGTGTTAGAATGTCCTTAAAGATACTGACTTTGGATCAGTGATACTGACTTCAATTTCATTGAAGAATTTGAGGAGTGCAGGTGCTAGAATGTCCTTAAAGGTTTTGTAGAATTCAACAATGAATCCATCATGTCCTAGCTTTTTAAAGTTGGTAATTTTTTTTTCTGCTTCAATTTCATTACTTGTTACTATATTATTAGGAATTTTTGCATCTTCTCAGTTTAGTTTTGATAATTCATGAGTCTAGGGATCTGTCCATTTTTTCAAAATTTTCTACTTTGTTGGAATATGATTTTTCATAGTAGTTACTAGCTTATGATTTCAACTTTTTCACTTCTAATTGCATTGCTGTCTTTTGTCTCTGTCTCCGTCTCTCTCTGTCTCTCTCTCTCTGTCTCTGTCTCTCTCTCTCTCTCCCTCTCTCCCTCCCTCCCTTTCTAGGCTAAGGTTTTATGTACTTTGTTTATTCTGTGAAAGAACCAACTCTTTGATTCATTACTTCTTTGCATAATTTTCTTATTCTCAATTTAATTAATTTTTGCTCTGATATTTATGATTTCCCTCTTTAAATGTGGTTTGGAGTTGAATTTTTATGCTTTTCAGATATCCTGAAGTTCATCGTTAGCTTATTTGAGCTTCCTCTGTTTTTCTAATGTGAACAATGATTGCCATAAGCTTCCCCCTTAAGGCTGCTTTCATTGCGTCCCATAGGTTCTGGTGAGTTGTACAGATACTGTCATTTGATTCCAGAAATTTTAAAATTGCTCCCTTGATTTCTTCTGGGACCCACTAGGGTGTTCAAGAGTGTGCTATTAAGTTTCCATGTGTTTATGAATTTACTGTGGTTTCTTCTTTATTTTCTAGTTTCAATGAACGTGGTCATCATACCAAACATGGGACGATTTTGATTCTTTTATATTTCTTTAAACAGGCCTTGTGGGCTAGTGTGTGGACTGTTTTAGAGAAACTTCCATTCACTGCTCAGAAGAATGTGTATCCTGCTGTAACAGGGAAAAACTATCTGTAGCTATCTATTAAGACCATTTGTTCAAAAGTATGGTTCAGCTCTAATATTCTTTACTGATTTTTTATTTAGTTGATCAGTTTGTAAAAGTGAGATATTGAGGATACCAACTATGATTGTATTTGTCCTTGTGTCCAGCAGTATTTATTTTATGAATACAGGTGCTCCAGTATTGAGTATATATATATATATATATATATATATATATATATATATGTGTGTGTGTGTACATATGTATGATGCATATAAATCATATCACATATATAAAAATATATGATGTATATTAATGATATATATTTAAATGATATATAAATCATATATATAATTTCTCTTCCTGTTGAACTGTTCCTTTGACTACTTTGTCCAAAGAAAGAGTGAATTTTTTGTCTTTTCTGATTAATTTTCACTTGAAATTTATTTTTTTTAGAGCAAAATTGTTACCTCTTCTTGTTTTCAGAATTTTGATAGGTAAAATAGTTTTTCGTTCTTTGATTTTTTAGTGTATGAATATCTATTTGAATTAGATGAATTTCTTGAATTCAATAGACTGTTGAATTTTGTTTTTTGACCCAGTCTGCCAGTGTTTCTTTTAATTGGAGAGTTGAGGACATTAACACTGAAAGTTATTACTAAAGGAGTTGACTTATGTCTGACATTTCATTCTTTGTCTATTGATGGCTTTTCTTTATCTACTGACCTTGTTTGTCTTATTCATTGTGCCTGAATTTTTGGCTTTATTGTCTTTGTCCTCTCTAGGATACTCTTGAATATCTTCTGGAGCGCTGGTTTCATGTTCAGATACAGTATCTCTTAAATTGTTCTTTGTCATGGAATGTCTTTACTTCTTCATCTATTTTGAAAGAAAGTTTTGCCAGATATGTTAATCTGGGCTGGAAGTTGTTTGCTTTTCCGGCTTGAAATGCTTCACTCCAGGCTTTCCTGGCCTTTAACATTTGGGTTAAAAATTCTGCTGTAATCCTAATGGGTTTACTTTTATATGTGATTTTTCTGCTTTTGTTTGACAGCTTTTAATGCACTTGTGTTGTTGCTGGATGCCCAGAATTTTGATTAAAATATGTTGAGGGAGTTATTTTCTAATTGTAGTTCACTGATGCTCATCAGCAATCCTTACTAACTTGTGTTTTGAATTCTTTCCTCAATAGTAGGAAGTTTTCTATTATGATTTCTGTTAACAATTTTATTTTATACATGCTGTCTTCTTTAAATTGGTCTTAGTGTTGTGTAACAGCTGTTGGATGAGTTTTTAAGACTTTTCTGAGTAATTTGTCAGAACTTACTACTTTGTCCTCAGTTTCAGAAATCTTGTCTTTACACTGGCTATTTCTGCAGTCTATGTATTCTATATACATTTTTATGTCTAGTATTTCTGTCTCAGGCCTCTTCATGGAGTCTATATCTTTGTTGAATTTGGCATTAATGTTTTATTTTAGGTAACTCTTTTAATGTTTTATGTGTTTCTCCTATATCTACATTGGTCATTCTGTATGATGACTTCATGAACTTTTGGTCTATGTTTTCTTTGCCCTTGCCAGGTTCTTTTATCACTTTTTAGTCAATTAATAAAGATTCATAAAGCTGTTACCTGCTGTTTGCTTTTTTTTTTTAACATCACTGCCTCCTAGATTTGCCTTGGAAAATTTGAGAGACCTCACAGGTATTTTGATGACGTGTGTGTGTGTGTGTGTGTGTGTGTGTGTGTGCTGAGGGTTTAGGTCAAGTAGAGTGATGAGAGATTGTATGACTATGAAGATCTTTATAATTAGAATTTTCCTTCCAGGGATATGCTCATATTTATCCTCTCTCTGGCCAGAGTCCAGGGTGGGGAGACCCCCCTGCTAGAGTGAGTGCTTAAGAGGACACCACGGTTATGCAGCTTTTTCCAGTGTTTGAAGTGTTTGAACTGGGGACAGTGGAGAGAAGGGTCTGTGCTGTGCAGAATCTGTCCCAGGAATTGGCCTCCAGAGTGCCAGTTTGGTCACTCAGGATATTTGTGACTCCCATAATGGCTGCTGCCCTGAGGAGCAGGGAATGGGGTTGGCAGTCCAGCCATGGGGGTGCCACTTCCCCATCTAACTGTCCAGGTGGTTTGATCTACATACATCATCTTTCTTATTAACTTTCCATCTAGAGTGTAGGCCCCTCCTGCAGGTGAACCTTCTCTGTGCCTCAGTCTTTGTGTCTGCTGACCTCCCCCCACCATGTGAAGGAGATCACTTGTCTTTTTCTACTCCTGGGCAATTTTCCACATTTGTTACTCCAGCTTCTGATTCAATACATTTTTTCACTTATTATTTATTTAAACCTTGAAAGAATTTCTCACTATAGTTTGCTAGCTAACATTTGCTAGCTAATATTTGGTTATAATTCATATTCTGTCTTTGATAACTTTTATAAAAATAGTTATAAAAATAATATTGCAAACATACAAAGTAAAATGAAAGAATAAAATAATGGTGAAGTCTTGTTTAAGTTTTGAAAACCATTTTAATGGAATAATATATAAGAGTTAAACTAGCCCAGAGACCAGCATCGCAGCCTGACTCTT
>PVJX010047618.1:0-11760 GCA_004027295.1 Dolichotis patagonum
ATTATAATTATACATTATATGTATTAATATGATACATAGTTATTTATATTACATTATATATAATACATTTTTTATATGTATTACTTCATACTTATGTATTACTTAATATTCATATATATTATATTATATTATATTATATTATATTAATTCATACTTATGCATTACTTTGTATTTATATATTACATTATGTTTATATATATTACATTATAATTATATATTACTTTATATTCATATATATTACATTATATTTATATATGTTATTTGTACTTGTATATTAATTTATATTTATATGTATCACATTATATTTATATATATTACTTTATACTTATATTACATCATTTATATATTACTTTATACTTATATATTACTTTATATTTATAAATATTACATTATATATATTATGCAGAATTGTCATTAGAGAAGTATAGTGTGACATTTAAGGTGAATTTTCTACTTGACTGAGTTGGTTAACAGCCACCTAGGGGAGTGCTAGCATAACACACTTCTGGGTACGCCTGAGTAGGTCACGGATGTGTGACATTGTGTACTATACAAGGTGCATGATCTTTTTCTCTTTGGTACTGTTCTGCTATGGTCCCTGGCCATGCTGAAGTGAGCAGTATTCCTGCACCATGCTTTTCCATGACGATGTTTCTGATTTGAAGCCAAGTAGTCACTGACTAATCCTCTGAAACCAAAAGAACTTGTCCTCCTCAAATTGTGGTGTCAGATACTTGGTCCCTTGAATGGAAAGCTGTCCAAACATAAAAACAGCAGAGCAGTGGGGTCTTTTCTGAAGTATATCTGACCATGTGGGAATGTTTATCCTACATCATTGTATTGAGACTTTCTGAATTTTCAGAGATACAAGATAAGTTTGTCTTGAGTCTCACTATTGATATTTGGGAAGTAATTAGTGTGTTTTCATTTGGTTGTGGCATAGTAAACATGGTCTGAGAAAATGCTTATTAGTATAAATATATAAATGCAAAAACAGTCAATATTAATAGATTTACCTTCATTGATAATAATGTATGATTTTGAGTTTTAATGGCAGCTTCAATTGCACTGTTAATATTTATCCACATAATATCATAGTCAGATTTATGTGCTATCATAAATGGATGGACCATATACTATTTTTCAAGAACTGTTTAGTATAGTCTCCCATTTGGTGGACAACAACAATGACAAAATTTCTTCATAATAGTGAAGAACTAAAATCAAAGACAATTATAAATCTTAATTACAGCAAATATAAATATTCATGTTATCATATCTCTTCTAAAATCACAATGAAAACTTACAAATATCCCTTTTTAGAGGTTAAATTTATTTACCTGAAGGTATACAAGTACTAAATGAGAGTGCCAGTATTTGAACTTTGACTTCAATTGTTATTGTATAGTATATCTCATTTTTCCTTTACTGCATGATTATAAGATTTGTTTTATATTGAAGATGGGTAATTTTAAAGATCCTGCATTCCAGCCCTAAATATCCAGTTTAGTAATGATTCAATAATTTTAAAGAAGAAAAATATTTTACATGAAGATTCGTTTATATATCTTGAATAATATTCTATAGGGTAGGGCCAGGCATTTAGCTCAGTGGCGTTAAGTGCCTGCCTGGAAAGTGTGAGGTCGTGAGTTCAATCCATGTTACCCCCCCCTCCCAAATCTATAAGGTCTGAAAATAACAAATGTTTAGAGGCACTTAATTGACAATTAAAATTAGATATAATTCATACAGTGTGGGGAATGAATATGGAAACAAAATGATAAGATCCTATACAAGAATCAAACTGACTAATTGGCTCTATAGTAGCTTGCATAGAACATTCTGACATCATCAGTGACTTTGTTTTCCTCTGACATCAAACTCTTTCAGAGACAAAGCTCAGTCACCTAAAATTCCTCTCCTACTTAGGCCCTGCCGTTTCCCCATGCAAACAACTTCAAAGTAGAGAATGTTGAAGCCTCCCAGGTTTTCTCTATTATTAAGACTTCCCACTCCCTTGCTTATTTTAGAATCTCTGGCAAACTCTAGTGATAATAAAACATTTCTTTTTATAGGAAATCCTGAAATAGTAAAAGCCTGCCTTTAGGGTAAACTGCAATTTAAGAATTTAGCAGAAACATACAGGACACTAAGGAATACCAAGACTAAATTATCTATCACTTTTTGATCCTGAAAAGATTACAAAAATATTTGAACAAAATTCTAGAAGGAGATTGAATTTTGAGAATCTGAAATAAGCTTAAATATATAATCTCTAAGTATTGGATTGGGAATAAGAAAAACTTTTGAAATATACACATTATTTTATTTGTAAAAATATCTAAAATAGTTTCAATTATATAGTATGACTATATGTAACACATAGCATACAAAGCTATAAGGGCAGAAATGTTTTAAGATAATATCAATAAGCAGAATAGAAAGATCAAAGTAAGATAGATCTATACTATATAATGTGAAAAAATTGGGATTTTGAATTTAAACGTGTTTTAAATCCTTGGCTTTTACTTGCCTTCTAAGTGAAATAGTGTGAGTACGTTTTGCTTTTATTTTAGTTTTATGTGTCTGCCTCATTTTCTTCACTTGTGAAATAAGAATAGTAGATAATCATTGCATATTTTGACAAATATGTATAATAGCTTTAACAGAGATGTCTAAAAAGACCACTGCTCCAGATTTTTAAAAAAATTACTCGTGAAAATTATCAAACCAAAAAACCACAATAGCAACCAAAATAATACAAATAAAACTCCACAAAACAAAGCACTGAAAACATGCCAACAATTGTCCTGTTTTCTGTACAGAAGCTATATAATCATAGCTTTTAGTAAAATGTTCCAGAATTACCAAATAGGTATAACAGAAATCTCAATCTATTTTTAAACTCAGAAACAGGAAAGATTATTTTTTAATTTTATGAGCAGGCCCCATATGACAAGTGACAGAATACACAACCCTTTCTTATATATTGAAAGCTGAAGATTAGTCCTTTTATTCTGTGTTCCTTTGTCATAATAGCCTTCAGTCATTAATGAATAATCATTTCCTTTTTCCCTTATTCTAGAATTATGAATTTTTCAGTAAAGATGTTCCCTGATGAAGAGCAAATTAAAGAGGCAAATACAACCGCTCAGTTTCTTACAGGGAATGAGTGGGAGTTAATGTAATAGAAAAACAGTTAACAGCTGTTCATTACCGACTAAACCACATGAGCACTAGTTTTGATATCACTAGGGAGAGATGCGGTTTACAGAACTAAACCAATCACAAAGGCAAGAGCTCTCGACATTTATGTGTATATTTCTTTGTTCATGAATGAGGAAACCTTCACAAAAATTTTTAATTTACGAGAAAATACTTTCTTACCAATTAAGGTGAAATTTTTTCCATGAGATAATACTTTATGGAACACAAGAACATGAAGAATATTTCCTAAATGATTATGTATTATCTCACTAAAACATCAAAAGTTATTACCTAATCAATAATATGTATGTTAGATTAAAATATAGTGTAATTAAGTAAATTAAGTAAGATTAAAATATAGTGTAATTAAGTAAAACAAATAATTGAACGAAAACTGACAATATAATCAGAAGAGGCTCATTTAAAATGCAGATACATTAAAAAGACCTTAAGCTGCTACTTCTCAAGCTATTTAATGAAATGAAAGGGAAGCAACACTCCTAAATACATTCCTGGAAGAAGCATTACTCTGATAGTAAGACCAAAGACAGATCCAACCAGAAAAAAGAGAACTGCAGAGTAATCTCCCTGATGAACATTGATGCAAAAAAGCTTAATAAGATACTGGAAAATAGAATGGAGCAAAACATCAAGAATAGCATAACCATAACCAACTCATATTAATCATAGGGATAGTGCAACAAATGCAAATCAATAATTGCAACACAATATCTACAGAGCCAAGGAACAGAAATACCCACATAGATGCAGTAGATGTAGAAAAGCATTTGATACAGTCCAACACCCATTCGTAATAAAAACACTACAGAAAATTAGAACAGATGGTCTTTATCTCAATCTAATAAAATGAATCTAGGACACACCAAGAGCAAACATCACACTTAATGGACAAAAACTGAAAGCTTTCATTCTAAAATCAGGAAAAAGACAAAGATATTCGCTGTCACCACTCTTGTTCAATATTGCTCTGGAAATATTAGTGACAGCAATTAGAGAACACAAAGAAATAAAAAGAAGGATAGAAAAGGAAAAAGTTAAATTATCATTATTTGAAGATGACATGATGCTCTATGTAGAAGACCCAAAAAATTCCACCAAAAGGCTTCTAGGTTGCATAACTTAATTGAGTCATGTAGCTAGATACAAAATCAACACTCAAAAATCAATAACATTCCTGTACACAAGTAAAAAAGTCACTGAGAAGGAAATTAGGGAAAACAAAGCTTTCAAGATATCATCTAAAAAATGAACTATTTAGGGAATTAATCTAACAAAGGAAGCAAAAGATGTTTTCATTGAATATTATGTTATACTGATAAAGGAAATCGAAAAGGATATTGGAAAATGAAACATATTCCTTATTCTTAGGTAAGAAAATGGCCATACTCCTAAAATTGTTATACAAATTTATTGCAATCCCTATCAAAATACCAATAGTATATCTCACAGAATTATATAAAGCCATCGTAATATTCATTTGGAACCAGAAGAGACCTAGGATAGCAGAAGTAATTCTGGGCAACAAAAGGAAGGCTGGGGGTGCCACAATCTTTGACATGAACTTATACTGCAAAACAGCCATCACACACACATCATGGCACTAGCATAAAACAGACCTGAGGATAAATGAGCAAAATAGAAGCTGCAGAAACAACTCCAAACATACTCATCCACCTTCTCTCTGACAAAGGATCCAACAACCTTCACTGGAAAAAAGGCTCTTTAATAAATGGTGCTGGAAAAACTTGCTTTCCACATGCTGCCAATTAGAACTAGAGCCATGTCCTTCACCATGCACTAAACTAAAATTGAAAGGGATCAAACATCTAGAAATACTAAGTCGGATGGAAAGGAGAATAGGTAAAACCCTTGAGTAGGCAAAGCCTTTGGAAACAAAACATCACACGGGAAATATCACAAAGGATCAACTGGGATAGCCCCTGATTAAAGGTTTTGCACAGCCAAATGAAACACCACAGAATGAAGACACAATCCATGGTGTGGAAAAATATATTTTTAACCTGTTCTTCTGACAAAATATTGCTATGTAAAATATATAAAAAAGACAAAAAATCATACCCACTGAATTTAAAGACCCAATTTAAAAACAGGCATCTGAGGTGCATATATACTTCTCAGGTAAATAATTTGAAATGATAACTATACATATATATATATATTTATTTATGTATATATCACTTATATATGTATCAGTGATATATCAACTATATATATAGTTGAAATGATAATCACTGGTCAATGGAGAGACGCAAATTAAAACGCTGAGATTCCATCTCACTCTACTAAGAATGGCTAACATCAAGAAATCAACCAATAATAATTGATGGTGGGATTGCTGGGGAAAAAAGGAACCATTCTCCACTGTTGCTGGGAGTGTGGAATGGTACAATCACTTGAAATTTAGCATAAGACCCCTCAAAAACTAAAACTAGAGGTTCCATTTGACCATGTATTCCCTTTTTTGGTATCTTCTGTGCAGCAGAGTTTGTAATTGTTAAATAATGGAGATGGCCCAAATGTCTATCATGTAATGAATGGGAAAAGAAGATGTGCTTTTTGATATAATGATGTGTTACTCTGCCATAAAGAAGGATGAACTTGAGGCATTCCTAGTAAATGGAGGAATATTGAGAATGTACTCTTAACTGAAATAAATGAATCACACATTGTTTCTTTGATGTGGGAAACTGAAAGTGTAAATAAGGACAAAAATGTTTAACGGATATGGGGACAGTGTTCAATTGAGAATGGGAACAAGGTGACTGGAAGGGGAAAGGAGAGATGGGCCAAGAAAAAAACAATAAAAGGAAAAATGGAAGCAAAGCTTTTGTAAGTAAAAAGGGAAAGAAGGGTTGAATGGAGTTGAGGAGAATGGGAACAGAAGAAGCAGCAAAATAAGTCACGCATAGGTAAAAATTCTCTATGATGAAAGACTGTCTCTATATATATTCTGTCTATATATATATTATATTGGAGATATATAATAAATATATAATATGATATATGATATATGATATATGATATATGATATATGATATATGATATATGATATATGATATATGATATATGATATATAATATATAATATATAATATATAATATATAATATATAATATATAATATATAATATATAATATATAATATATAATATATAATATATAATATATAATATATATATCCAATATAATAAAAATTGAAGACATCATATAAATCAATGTTGTAAAGAACAAATAAAATTACTCTCAAATTCTGGGAAATAACATTAAAGACAAAAATTATAAAGAGGAAAGACGCATAATGTAACAGATATCTAGTCTGCATATAATGAATTTTTCTAATAAGAGAACACAGATATCAAAGACAAAGATTTATAAATTTAAACTGCAGATTAAACTGCAGTTAAACTTCACATTTAAAAATGTGAAGAATTTGATCAGAAAGAAAAAGAGCATTTCTTTTACTAGAACTAAATATAATTTACTCACAAGAAATTTTCCGTTTTGAAGGTAAATTGCAAGAAGCATCGCTAGGCTTTGACTGGAAAGCTTTTATGAACTGTATTGAAACCAACGCTTCTCTTGAGTCCTGCTGTGTGCCTTTTATAATTTCTAGATTTTCATTTCTTCATTTCTAAGCTCTTTTCTTTGTCATACTTCTTAAATTCTGTCTCAGGATTCTGTGTCTATGTTTCTACCTTCTCATTCTGCATGTTCATCTCAATATGAGTTTGTCCTGAAATGTAAAAAAACAGGAAAGAAGAAAGAGAAAGAGAAGGACGAAAAGAGGAAGGGGAGACAAAGGAAGACAAAATAAAAGAAAAAGGAAGGGCAGGCAAGAAAAGGAGGAGAGATAATGGAAAGTCTTTCCACAGATTGCCACATAAAATGAAAAGTCTTGTAGATCTGCCTTCAGAATCCTCCCAATTTTTGAGTGCGTCGAGGCCCAGGCTTTGCTGACTCTGAGTTTCACCAAGAGCATTTACGGTGCTTTTCCTTAAGGTGCTTTATTAAGCAGAATTGTCCAGAGAAACAGAGAAACTGATGTCTACAGAGAAATCAGGTTGAATTGGCCTCCTTGGTTGTGTAGTAGAGGCTGCAGAGCCCAAAGCCTTGAGTTAAATTATGCCACCTGGCTGGTGACCAACGGGAGAGTTGTTGCCATAGCTCAAGTTCAAATGTGTTCTGCTTGGAAATCCCTCTTCTTTGGCTGGGAAGGGGGTGCAAAATATATCTGCTGAACATCCACATTATTGCTTGATCAACGGTCTGGGACCTTCGGTGCGTTGGCCTAGTCAAGTTGTCACAAGAAATTAATCATCACATACATCAAATAATTTTGTCATGGGCCCCCTTGAAATTGACCCTTCCCATTGCAATTAGTGTGAGCTACCTAATGCACCTGCTCAGTCTGCTTCTGCAAACCCTCTTGCTCTGAGGTGTCTTATATCCTCATTTCTGCTGACCTTCCCTGCCTGACTTCCACCAAGGTATTATGAAACCCCAAACAGCCACTAGCAGCTGTTCACTATGGAGCATATCATTCTGTCTACTCTGAAGCCTTTCCTGGCTTATACGTTAGGACAAAACTCATAATCATCATTCTAACCTGTGCTCTGACACTAGTTCCCCAGGAAAATTTCTCAGCAGCCCACTTCGGGTTAAATTCCTTTGTTTGGTACCCTTGTGGCATCTAGGTTGCTCCACTCTGGCTCCTTCTATGTCATCGTGTTAAAGGTGCCTGTTCATGTTTTACTCACTTCCCCCAGACCAGTGGTGGAGAATCAGAGCTTTCTCTGCTGGCATGAAAGCCAAGTTGTCCTAGCATCACCCTAGTAGCTGAGTATTGGATAATAACACACATGGAGCACTGTTGGTGTCCATCTCTAAAAGCTTAGTCATCACTTACCTAGACTTCAGACGTCCGAGTACAAAAGCTTTGTACCATTTACACTTCTATTCTTATTAATTTAATATATCCTGGACTAAAGTGAGAGAAATTCATGTTGGAAATTATCTCAACTAAACATTGAAAATCATACAGAAACTTGCTATGGATACTACCAAGTCTGGATAGGAGATAAGTTGGAATTTCTATAAGTAAAATTACTGTAATCAAACAGAATACATATACTTAAATATGCACAAGAGATCCTCTCTATTTTTCACTCTTTTAAAAATATTTTGGTAACATTAATTGTACTTATTAATGGGATTCTGTGTAATATTTCAACAACATTGTTGCAGTATGTCTTGATCAATGAAAATTTCCTTCTGAACATCATTTGTTCATGTGGAATTGTTAGCCGGTCTTTTCCAAATCTACCTATAATACATAGTACGCTATTGTGAACTATGGTTTCAGCATGCTAGAACGTACGCTGGTTGGCTAGCTGTTGTTCAACCTTCCTCTACCCTGTCTGTTTTCCCCCTTCCCAGTCTTTAGGAATCATTGTTCATACTTAATATTTCTGGATTTGGGAGACAGTGAGTGTTTTGTGTCTTCCTGTACTTGACTTGTTTGATTAATACAGTATTCTCCATTTCCACCCATTTGATGGAAAATCACAGGCTTTTTCTTTAAGATTAATGGTCTATTATGTAAATACAGCACATTTTCTTCATTTGGCTATCCTTTGAACTAAGTTAAATCTGTATCTTACTTCTTACAAATATTTTTAAAATGTTTTTACATAGAAAAATGTGTCCAGTGGGCTGGGCCTATCTACTTTTAGTGCTATTAATTTTATGCCACTTAAAACAGAGAGTATGACAAAGTCATGAATAACTTCAAGTAACTATAATGAATAGAAACAGAAAGTAAATACAACATACTTGAAATTAGAGGTCTTTCTGTTTTTATCTCTTTATTTCTCCACAACTGTTTTTCTTAAGGAAATATAGCTTAGAATTCCACATTGTTTTTTCCTCCAAGGAAAGTGTAACACTTCTTTAGATTTCTTGTGGTAGTAATTTCCCTGTATAAACCCTAGAGTAGTGGGTACTTTCAATGGCACAATTGAATGATCAGATTCATATTAGCATATTTGCTGTCTCATGCATTGAAATGACTTTGATGCTTTCTATCGAATGCCTTATTCTTCATAAGGTTAAGGCAAGGGGACTGTAAGATTTAGTCTAGTCTGGGCAACTTAGTGAGACTCTGTCTCAATTTTTTATAATAGTTTTTTAAAAAAGGACTTGAAGGTCAATGAGATCTTGTGTTCAACCCCAGGACTGCAAATGATAATAATAATTACAACAATAAGGAATGATATGAGATAAGGAAATGGAACACAGATAATAATAATAATAATGTACCCTATGAGATAAAGAAATGGGACATAATTTTGTTACTGATGCACAGTAACAAAATTGTAAAGCAATGTTTACCTTTCTGGGAGAAAGCTTCAAGTTGTAAAGATGAACGGAAGGAAGACTAGAGTTTCTAGGTACTAGGGTTTCTAAACTTGAAGAATAATGTGGACAAACTATGCAAAATTCCTTTAAATTTAAGGAATATCTATAAACCTGTGACACATTTTTCCTAGCTATTGTTTGACCCTTTTGGAACAAGTTGCATTTCTGAAAGTACCCAAATTTTATTGCCAAAATAGGAGGGTAATGTGCTTGGTATATTTAGTCAGATATATGTAAGGAGATTTTCCTAAGTTTTCCATAATAATCATATAATATTGAAGAAGATAAAGAGGTTTATTAACATCTCAAGGGAAAATTGATTATGATGAGAGTCAACAGAATTTTCATTGGCCTTGTGAGGTCTTGTATGTGGTTACTATTTCAAAACTTGCAGAGTGAATGTTCTTAATGAGGAAGTAGGTAATACATTCTCCTGGAGACTAATCTGTAAGGTCTGTGCTGAAACTGTCAGGAGTAGGAGGAATTGCACCACCTTGCTTGTGATAAAATCACAGCTCGTACAATCCACTAAAAGCTAACCATATCTGAAACCAATAAGGCATCAGAAACCAGGCAGGATGATGGCCGTAATCACAGTGAACCAGAATGAATCTAAAGAAAATGATTGACGCGTGCAAGATAAGCCCCATGTTGCTCTCTCTGCTACTTTAACTGCTACTCTAACTGCTCTCTCTGCTACTCTAACTGCTACTCTAACTGCCACTTGAACTTCTTTTGAACCCAATCACCATCTCTAAAAATGACTCTGATATAAAATTAAATAATGAATTTGCTCAAAATTATGATCCCAAATAAGACTTTAGCCTGAATGACCGATAGAAGTTTGGGTTATACACCATTCCTCATTCTCCTTCACCTAATATCATTTATAGAAATTAAGACTCATGGAATTTAAGTCAGTTATACAGTATGAGAAAATGCATAATTTTCACACCTTCATTTTCATATCTGTACTTTTGTTCTCATATTTTTAAAAACTATATTTCAAATGAGTAATTGAGCTGAATTTGCAAATCTGAGTTGGTTACTCAGTTTAAGACTATTTTAACAACTGACCTCAAATGTATATTATGAGATTCTCCTTTCTTCCATATAATTGTCTTTTTTTAATCTATAATGTTTTGTGACACTTATGTCCATCCAAAAGTTCTCTTAACCTCTCAGTATCTGTCTCTGCAACATTCCCTGTTTCCTGCATACACACACTTACTACTTGCGTGATATATTTACTATCAATCCCTTGTTTTCCTTTTAGTCACTCTACAATTTAAATGTTTTAAATCTATATTTACAAAGATGCATTTATATAAATGAACACCTTGTCTACACCATCATATAATTGTAAAGTAATTTTTACATAGAAAACAAAATGAGGAATCACGGGCTGGACCCTGGCGTGCTCTTCTGTACTTCTTCAGCATTCATACTGTAAAACACACAGTAAGCCACATGCTTTGCCCAGGATGTAAGTGGAGAGAAATGGCTGTGTGTGACTTTCAAAAAGTAAAACAGAGAACAAAACTGAAAAAAAATATAGAACATTGTGAGAGTTTTTCACATGAAGCAAAAGGGCATAATTTGTATTTAATGAACTATTAGCTATCAATTTACTAACTACCATGTGAGCTTCTAATTGTCTAGCTAATTTTTTTTTCTTTTTGAGTCAGAGTCTTACTGTGCAGTGCAGGCTGGCTTGGAGCTCACTTTGTAGCCCCCGCTGGTCTCGAACTTGCAAGGATCCTCCTGCCTCTGCCTCTGGAGTGCTGTGATTGCAGGCATGTGCCACCAGCCCAGCTGTCGAGCTGATTTAGTGAGTTCATTAATTTGAGTAATGTGTGAGGCTACATTCCAATAAGAAAAATGGTAACAACACATTTTTCTGATTATCACCAGCAATAAAATATATCAACACTCTTCTGATATCACAATACTTAGTATTATATTTCTGGTAAAGGTAAGTAGCTTCAGAAAGGGTCTGAGTGGGCACTGATATCTTCGATATGTACACTACTTGGTATTAATTTATCTCTAAGGACTATGTTTAGATAGGAGAGAAAAGATATTTCTTTTAAATC
>PVJX010047619.1:0-11798 GCA_004027295.1 Dolichotis patagonum
GCCACGCAGTAAATCCACGGCGAGCCTGAACTGCATAGTGAGACCGTGTCTCAAAAAAAAAAAAAAAACCCAAAATAAATAAACAGTTGTATATATTTCCTCACTGTTCTCAGCTATATTATATTATAACTCAAAATTGTAAAGTTCCTGAAGGCTGATGCTGTAGAAAGGAAGTAAAGTTTGGGTATTTCTCTAACTTTCTTTTAAAGAAAAGATTCATAAACAATTAAAAAAAATTTTTTTTTGTCTTTTTGAGACAGGGTTTTGCTATGCAGTTCAGGTTGGCCTTGAGCTCACTTTGTAGCCCAGGCTGGTCTCGAACTCGCATTGATGCTCCTGCCTCAGCCTCCCAAGTGCTGGGATTACAGGAGTGCACCACCATGCCCAGCTAACAATTTTAATTTTTTAAAAACCAGCACAACATAAAATTTTTTTACTTTTTTATTATCATAAAAAATTTCAAAACAAGATTTCAGGAAAGTAACAATAATTAGTACATTGTATATTGTTATTTTCAGAGTAGTTACTCAGGGTACAAGATACAAGCATGAAGTATTGTCCAAATCCAAACAGTATTAGCACAAACCTTTATTTTCAATGAAGAGAAAATAGCAGTATATCTATTTTAGCTATCTTGTTTATATATATACATACATATTTTTTCCTTTTCCTTTCCTTCCTTTTGAACATAAAAGTTTTGAAGGACTATAAAAGCATATCCAGCTTTTACAAAGTATAGGTAGGCTAAATTCTGTAACTTCTGATTATTTTCCATGTTGAATTGGTATTGGGGAGTCAGGGGACAGATTTTGAATCAGTACTGTAGTACTGTACTTAAAACATTCTTGCAACCTAACCTATTCAGGAGGTTGAAGCAGGAGGACTGCTAGTTGAGGTCAGCCTGTATACTTTACCAGATTCTCTCAAAAAACTTCCCACCTTGATACTAACAAATGGGAGAACTGTAGATTTGTTATGTTTCAAGTATACACTTCTTTTACATAATAGGACTGAATTATATTTTAATAGGACTGAAGTATTATATTTTTTAAGAGAGGAAAATTGCAAAGTAATCTTTTTATAGGTATCTGAGTATTGAAGCTGTGTCAGTAGACTTACAGTCTAATCAATTGCTGTTATGAAGATAATAGTTTGGGTATTTAAGCAGTTGCATTTTTAACCTGTTTTAGAACTCAAGAAAATAACAGTAGTGTAAAACTTTGGTAAAACTTTTATTCAAGTGTCTGCAGATGGCATGAGAATGTGGCTATACTTGACTGATAGTTTTAACATTTGACTCTTTTGCTATCTACCATATTTTAATTTTTCGCTGTTTGGTAAAACTTTTAAAAGGATGTTTGTACCTTCTCAGGGAAATCGGAATTGATTAGAAGAAAATAACATTTTTTGCCTCTTAAACACAGAAATATTCTATTTATTTGGATATTTAGCTTTTTAAAAATTGGGTAGAATCACACAATGACCTGCTGTAACTGGTTTAACCTAATTATATAAGTATTCAGAAAATTTCAGATTCAGATATCTCCAACTAATCTCCTTATTTTTAGTTTATACATTTTCAAATAAGCACATAATTTGTCCTTCGATAGTTTTCAAGACTAGCTCCACAGTGCTATCTAGTACCTTATGTGAGAGGTACAATTTCAGGTTAACAATGATAGTGAAAAGAGGTCTGTTTCAGGAGGTTATCCATAACTTTAACATCAAGTAGTCCATAGTTATGTGTAATTATATATTATCAATAAACATGTATGAAATTTGTGTGTATTTTAACACTTGAAAAATACATCAGTAAGAAGGGCAACAGTTGTTCATGTCTGTCTGTCTGTCTGTCTTTGTTTCTCTTCAGTGAGAACAAACAGGGCCTCATAGTGCTAGGTAAGCGCTAAACCATAATGTACAGCCCCTAGATATTGATTTTTATGTGCAGTTTGTTTTCACCTATATTATTTGGGGAAAATGAAAGGTAATTGACATCTCAAATGTACTATACTGTCCTGTGTAAAATTGAATAGATAAAATCCTAGTAAAACTTTATGTGTGGAAAAAAATTACCCACTTTACATTTAAGATGTGGCTCAGTGGTAGACTGTTTGCCTAGCAAGCATATAGCCCTGTGTTCAGTCTGCAGCAGAATACAAACACACACACACACACAAACACAAATTTTCAGTATAACAATATTTAATCACAGAAGGCAGCTATATTCCTTTAAGAGTTAAGTGAGTATCAGTTTATTAAGTCTTAAATCATTTTGGCTTTTTTAACTAATGAATTTTCTCTTTCCCTCTCTATACTAACATACTATGTACTATCTTAATGTTCAGTAAGTGTTGAATGAATGAATACTAATCATGGACTTCTTGGTGTTGTACAACTGAAGGGCCTGAGTATTTGTGTGCCCCTAGCACTTGGGAAGCTGAGATGAAAAGATCACTTCAGCTCAGGAATTTGAGGTCACCCTAGATAAAACAGTGAGAGAATACTCTTAAAAAATAAAACAGCTGAAGATAGCACAAAGACAACGTTGAGTTTTTGAAGTATGACAGTGGAAGATATTGGAAAAATTGCGGACTTGTGCATGTAATATACTGATAGCATTAAGTAGGATGAGTGTTACAGGATGCATAATCTTCTGTGTTGACCATCTATTTTCTGTGAAGAGGTGATGGTTTATTGTTTTATTCAAATACAAGAAATGTGTACTAATTCTTATAAAAGTAAGCTTGAGAATTGAGTTTAGGATTTTAAAGGTAATGGGTAATCTAAAGATAGTGGATTTTGGTTGTCTGTAGGAATTTTTAAAATTAATACTAAAATGTGAGTATAAAGTCTTAAATTTTAAAATGAAAAGGCTGAAAAGTTAGCCTTAGGAAACAAGTCATTTCTCTTGTTCCAATAATGGCTATGAAAAATCAAGGCATTAATTGTCAGTATCTATTAAGATGAGAGTTAATGAATATTTACCTGTGTTAAATATGGAACTGTACACCAAAATGTCAGTTAATGTTTGATATTAGAAGTAGACAATAATTCAGGACTATGAATATTGGTTGGTAATAGAAGACTTTACTAACATGGGCAGGACCCTGGATTTAATCCCCTAGCACTGCAAAAAAGCAAAATCAGAAAACAAAAATAAATAGATATTAATACATCCCAGATTACTTTTATGTGAATTTTCTACCTTATAATTTATTTAAATACTCATTTCTTTTTTCATATGGGCAGCATGCCTTTTGGCCATGGTTAGCCTGTCATTGAACTGGTAGGCTAAAAAAGTCATACTCATTTTTTTTGGTACTGGGGATCGAACTCACGACCTCGCGCTTGCCAGGCAGGCGCTTAAACCCTGGCCCTTTTTTTTTGGTACCGGGGATTGAACGCATGATCTTGCGTTGCCAGGCAAGCACTTACGCTGCTGAGCTAAATACTCGGCCCCTTTCTGTGATACTTTTGATAGTGATAGATAGCTACTGATTAATTTTTGGTTTTCAGTATAACTGTTCTCTCCTTTAAGTTAGATAATGTGATTTGCTCTGAATGAAGCTCGGCCAAATGGTACTCAAGTGTTTATTAAACACATAAGTGTACTGTTATATACCCCTTTTATGTAGTATCTGGGTAGTATGGACATATTTCATAGATGTTTTGTATGTTACTGGAGACTAGAAGATATACTAACATTTTGTGGCTTAATTTGCAGTTCTGATTTTTAAAAAAAAATTACATAGATAAAAGAAAATTGTCCTTGAAACTTACTAAGTAGTCCTTGATTATTTATTAAATTAACATTTAGTCTCTTATTTTATGTAAGGCCAAGTAAATAATTGTTTACTTGTTTTTTGGTGGAAGTGTTTCTAAAATAGTTTATATTTCCCTCTTAGAGTATAAATCTAGGTTGGACACCAAAACCTAAGCTTCTAAGGACATTATGTTGCCATCTTTTTGTAGGTGAGAGATTATCAACTGAGTAGATACTTGATACTAAGAATCTCTGAAACCTGTTTTTGAAAAGTTTTGTGTATATATGATTTTTGGTTGTTTGCTTTTTTCTCTTTATAGTGATGTGATAAGTGGGGTGCTCCGGGCAGTACAGTGTTGTTACCTTTTTAAGCACTAGATTGTTGCTAGATGTGTTGGCACATGGCTGTAATTTCAGTGCTTGGGAGGCTCAGGCAGGAAGATGGCAGTGAGTTGGAGGCCAGCCTGGGGTTCATGGTGAGGCCCTGTCTCAAAAAGAAAAAAAAAAAAAGATTGTTGAGGCAAAAGATGAAGTAACCTACTTCTTAGTGGTTTTCTTGTCTTAAGAACAGTTGTTTGAGGGGTTGGGGATGTAGCCCAGGGGTAGGGAATTCACCTAGAAGATCCCCAGCACTGAAAACAACAACAACCACCACAAAATTATCTGGGATGAACAATGTGGTGCGTGCCTGTAGTTTCAGCTACTCCAGAGGCTGAGGTAAGAGGGTTGTTTGAGTCGAGGAACTTGAGACCAGCCTGGGCAACATAAGAAGACCCAGGTTTAAAAAACAAAAACAAGGGATGTAGCTCAGTGGCACAAGTACCTGCCTGGCAATCACAAGGTCATGAGTTCAGTCCCTGGCACCAAAAAACAAGAAAAAACAAAACAAAACAACATAACACACACAAAAACCAGTTGTCTGGTTATTATTTAGTCCTTAGAGAAGTACAAATTGAAGCCAAAGGAAATACTTGTACGACACACCTACCAGATTGGTTGAAAATAAAAAGATTGATAGTACCAAGTACTGACAAAGATGTAGAGCAACTGGAGCTTTCATATATTACTGGTAGGAATACAAAATAGTATAGTCACTTTTTTGGCGGGGTGGGGTGGGGTACTGGGAATCGAACTTAGGACCTCAGGCTTGCCATGTGGGTGCTACACTACTGAGCTAAATCCCTGGCCCCAATATAGCCACTTTGGAAAGTAATTTCTTATAAAGCTAATCATACTCCTAACTATAAAATTTAGCAATTCTACTCATAGGTATTTTCCTAAGAGAAATGAAAACTGATACTTGAATATATATAGCAGTACCTTTACTCATAATAGTCCCAAACTTGAACAACCCAAATGTCTATGAAGTTGATGAATTAAAAAATTGTGTATTCATGCAATAGAACACTGTTCAGCAATAAAAAGAATTGATGGCCAACAGCATGGATAAATCCTAAAGGCATGCTAAATAAAAGAAGCCAAATACAAAAGACTACATAAATTCTATGTGTGTAAAATTCTAGAAAGACCAAAGCTATTGTGACAGAAAGTAGATTAGTGGCTACTAGAGTAGAGGGGAGATGGCTTGAAGATGATGTGATGGTTACATGATTAAATTAATCAAAACTTAACAAACCATATGTTCTATATGGTAAATTTTGTTGGATGTAAATTATGCTTCAAAAATTTGATTTTAATGAAAAGAATTATAGGTCTTTTTGTTGCATCTGTTGTGAGGATGAAGACTGTTCTCAGCAGTCAGACTCTGGACATTATAGAAGTTGTTGACATTGCTCTGCAGGAATACACAGTTACTGTGAGGAACCCCAGAAGAACCCTATTGAAAGATTTCAGTCATATCAGTGTAGAAGTGAGTCTCTCCTTGGAAAGAAAAAAGAGAGGTGCAGTTGGCAAATGGTAGGGGAACAGAAAAAAACTACTCTTCTGCTATTCGTATAGAACATGATCAAGAGTGTTGCATGGGCTTCCATTACAGCAGGAGGTCTGTGTGTGATCACTTACTCTTCAAGGTCGTTATTTAGGCAGTGAGTCTCATACTAAAAACTGGGTGAAAAATATATTCATAGGATTTGGATCAAGCCAAGCATTGCCTGTTCGGTTCCAAGCCCAGAGAGATGAGTTAATCCTTGAAGGAAGCAACTTTGAACTTGTTTCAAATGCAGCTGCTTTAATTTAGCAAGCCACACAATTAGAAACAAGGATATCAGGGGTAGGGTTATAGCTCATTAGCAGATCATTTGTGTAGTATTCAGGAGGCCCTGTGTTCAATTTCTAGCACCACAAAACAAAACAAAATAAAACACAAAAGAACAATACAAAACATGACCCCAAGGCTATCAGAAAAATTTTAAATGATGTCTATGTCTCTGAAAAAGGAATGTTTTAGCAGGATGGTGAATAATATCGAGAAATTATCTGGCTACAGAAACAAGATCTTGGGTTATAAAAGTAATTTGTGATATTTTAATGAAACAATAAGAGACCTGTATTGGCTTGGGGAAAAAAAAGAAGAAGTGTGGATTTAAGTCTTGGCTTTAGATAGTACCCAGCACTCACCCCAAATTAAGTCAGAATTGATTTGAAAATGAGGCTAAATTTTAGAATTCTAAAAAAGGTCTCAGTTTTATGTGTAGCCAGGTTTGAGAAACAATACTCTTAAAAAATAATTCTCTTTATTAGTGTTATCATTTTTAAAATTTTTATTTTATTAATATGTATTTACAGTATATAATGATTACATTCATTGTGGGGAGTTGGTACACGTACACAATATACCTTAAATCCTTTTTCAACCCCTTTCCCTGTATCTCTTGATCCTCTTCCCTTTTGCAAAAGATCTATTGTCCTGTTTCCTACTATTTTTATTGTTAACAAGACATTCTGTGGTTTTTTTATAGCACAAATGCTATGAGTCATGTCACCTTTCTTTTCTGGTTATTCTGTTTTCACCTATGTTTAGGTTTACTGATGATCTCAAGGAGAATTACTCTTACAGAATGTTTCTATATATATTTTGGAGAGTCTTATTCTACATTTTTTTTTATTTTAAAAGGGAGTAAAATTAAACACACAAAACAGAACAGAATGGGACATAAGAAAGCATAAATTTCAAAGCTAGACAACCAGAGAGCTTCACTATCTGTCCTATTGTCTCTTGTTTTCTTCCAAATGGTTGTCCTTATCCTTGCATATGGAGAGCTCATACTAAATGACATAGCCAATCTTTTCACAAGATGTGTAGTTCACTGGCTCCCACTTGCTAGGCGGGGAGAGGGGGCAGGGGAACACGGGATGGGGGACAGGATGACATGAGATGTCTGATTCTCAGCCCACACGCAGCAGGATTACAGTTGCCCCCCAGACACGGGAAGAGTTCCTTGTTCTCCTGGCACCCCAAGTCAACCCCAAGTCAACCGCATGGTACAGGTCCCGATGTGCCAGGGCCTCTCTCCTTCAGACCACCGAAAGTCTGCCACACTCTCAGCCGCCCCTAGAGAGGGGTGGAGCTCCTTGTTCTGGCACCCCAAGTCAACTGCACGGTATAGGTCCTGATGCGCCAGAGTCTCTCTTCTTCAGGCCGCCGAAAGTCTGCCACACTCTCAGCTGCCCCCAGAGAGGGGGGGATTTCCTTGTTCTCCCAGCACCCTGAGTCAACCGCATGCTGCAGGTCCCGATGCGCCAGGGTCTCTCTCCTTCAGGCTGCCAAAAGTCTGCCACACTGTCAGCTGCCCCCAGAGAGGAGAGGATTTCCTTGTTCTCCTGGCACCCTGAGTCAACCGCACCGTGCAGGTCCCGATGTGCCAGGATCTCTCTCCTTTGGGCTGCCAAAAGTCGGCCACACTCTCGGCCCCCCCCCCCAGAGAGGGGAGGAGCTCCTTGTTCTCCCGACACCCCAAGTCAACCGCAAGGTGCAGGTCCCGAGGTGCCAGGGTCTCTCCCCTGCAGGCCCCCTAAAGTCCACCATACTCACCTGCTATTTCTTTCTGATGAATTGACCATTCCATTTCCAAAGTTCTGAAATGGGCGACCACAGAAAGAATTCTCTTTAGGCTCCTGTTTGAAACCAGCAGCTACAGCGATCTGCTGGCCTTGCTTCAGGGCCACTATTCTAAAATTTTTAAATTGTCATTTTTACCATCATCAAAAGACACTTGTATTAATATAATGCCAAGCTATATTTCCTTGTTTGTTTATTTTTACTTATAAAATTTAACATTTTTAAATGTTATATGCAAAATAGAACTTAGTTTCTAAGAGTACACAGTTTAGTATAGGATGCAATATACAATAGCATTTAATGTGTTATTCGTTTCTATGAAGGGAAAGAGTTTGAACTGATTTACTGGGGAAATGAGAACAACTATTTCATTGGTCTATTTCAATAGAATTCTAATTAATAGAAATGATAAAATTATGTCTAATGTTGCAATAAAGATTGAGAACACTTGTTACAAGTTTGATTAACTTTTTATGAGATTCCTTCTGTGTTAATATATTCATCATTGATTCGAAGGGAAAATAGTGATAAGTAGGAAGAATACAAAAATATTATCAAATACTAATCCTTTTTTTTCAGAATAAACTTTACATATCTCTGCTTCATAATAGCTTTGTTATCTTCAGATAACTCCTTTATTTAAAAATTTGTTGCTTCTTTTAGGTACAAATATATGATAGAGCTAATCAGTAAAATGGCTTTTTGTCTATCCATTCATTATCTTGTATGTCATGTCATGTATTATGTCTTTGAAACCCATGGTGATAATTACATTTTTTCTCCTAGTCATTCATGGTTTTATTGAATGGAAGCCTTTAGCATTAATGGGTTCATGAAAAGCCAGCCTGTTCTTTTTTTACTTAAATCTAACACCATTTGATAAACTGACATACCAAGTAAGTATCACAAAATACATCAGTATAATTAGTAATAAAAATTCTTGCCCGCATTATGGCTTCCTATTGTGAAAAAGCTCTTAATCTTGCTAATCTTTTCTTTCACTCAATATTAGATTGTATTCTTTAGTATCTCGTATACTCTATGTGTATGTCTACCATGTATGTGCGTGCAATTTTGGCTGCGTATGGTGTCTGTTTCCTAAACTAAATGGGCAGAATGATGGTACCTGTTATTATAGGATGTTTTGAAGATTAGTTAATATGTAAAACATTTAGGGTGAGGCTTAGCACATTTTAAATGCTTATGTAGGTATTCACTACATAAGTATATCCTTTACCAAAATTGTTGCGAGTATTCTGTATTTGTTATCGTCTGGTGTTTGACTTGTGTTGTCACTAAATTAAAATTGATCTGTTTAAATACCAGTGACCTTATGATTGCCAAACACAGAATCCTTTTTCCAGTCCTCATTCTTCATGATCTCTATAGAATTTGTTATAGTCCAGCTGCACGTTCCTCTTGAAATGCTCCTTCCTAGATTTTTGTTTTACTTCACTATTCTGGTTTTTTCCCCACTACTTTTGCTCTATATTCTTATACCACAAAGATCAGATGTACGTTCTTGCCTTATATCTTCTAATGTAGCAGCTTAATTTATGTTTACACTTCAGTCATTGTTTTATGAAATAAGATAGTATGTTATATACCTCAGTGGCTTAAAACTTGTTTTAAAGCAACTGTACTCTCATTTTCAAATGAAAACTTACATGGAATTCCAGTTCTTGAGGCAGATAAAATATGAGCTGCTTTAGGGATTGGGATAGAGCCCAGAACTCCATCAACTTGGCCAGTGACTTTCTTTAAAACTCTGAAACACTTCCAAATAATCTTAATGTTGATATTTGAAGACGAGAGCAATGTCTTAGTTTTCTCATCTGTAAAAGTGTCAGGATTTTTGTTAGAGTCTAGGTAAGCTAACATCTGTGAAGTACTTTATAAATGTCACTGTACAAATTAAATGACTAAATCTGCATCATTGGCTGTTCCTCTGGAATTCAAGATAAACATATCTTTGCCTAGTAGATATTTCTAAATGAATACCATGTTAGCCACTCACTATCAACATGTCTAATAAGGGTTTTATGGTGGCTAAGCTTGATTGTGTCAACTTGATTGAGTTGGGAGCTGTGGAGGAATAGGTGGAGCACATTTTGGGTCTTGAAGGCATAACCTTGTGGTCTGTATCTGATCACTTGCTCCTTCCTCTTTGTCACTGTTCTCCTGCTGTACTTCCCAGCTTCCACTAACTAAACAGCTGTGTTTCTACATGCCCTTCTACCATGAAATTTTTGCCTTAGAGCCAGCCAACTGTGGGCTGAGCCCCAATGAGCTGAATTAAATTCCTTTAAATTGTGGATCTTAAATCCTAGTTCTGCCTCTGGTTGTGTAACCTTGAACAAGTAACCTCTCTTCCTTCCTTTCTCTGTATGTAAAATAGGGACACAGTACCATGTCAGAATGGTCACATGCTTGTTAAATGAGATACTTAGAATTTCTTAGCTGTTTTAGGTTATTGTGAAGTCTCGTTTTTTCCTTGCCTCTTAAAACTTCTATTCTGAAAAGCTATTTTCTCATCTACTTAGTTAAAATTGAAATTCCCTTCCACTAAAGTCCTGTGCATTATTTAGCAGATTTTATTGTGCCAGTGTGCCAGACTTCATCTAGCCATTGAATGTAGCAGTTAACAAAACTGAGTTTTTGTGTTTACGGAGTGTACATTTTAGTGAGGCGATATAAATCAATTCACATTTCTTAAGCTTATTATATGTAAGTCATTATACTATGTACTGTGGAACAGTACTATGGAACAGTAATTGTCAAGCATTTAAACATTGGGAAATTATTTAAAAAATAGATTTTTGAGCCCCACTCCAATCTTAGTTAACTAAAATTTAAAATTCCAAGGGTGGAGCTCCAGGATCTACATTTTACCTGATCTTCTCAAGTGACTCTGTAAAGCATCAGGGATTGGAAGTTACTATTATGAAAGTTACACAAGCAATATGTTCTCATTTCATTTTAACAAAGATGTTCTCAAAGACCGTTACAAGGATTGGCGTGTAGCTTAGTGGCAGAGTATTTGCCCAGCATTCAAATATCCTCTTCTCCTTTTTTTTTGGTCTTTTTGAGACTGGGTTTCACTATGCGGTTCAGGGAGATCCTGAATTCACTTTATAGTTTAGGCTGGCTTCAAACTTGGAGTGATCCTCTTGCCTCAGCCTCCCAAGTGCTGGAATTACAGGCATGCAAACCATGGCCAACCTCAGATGTCCAATTTTTTGAGTTCTTGATATATTCTGTATAGTTCTTTGTCCCGGAAGTAGCTGGAAAAATTTTCACATTCTGTTAGTTATCTTTTCACTCTGTTCTGCATTGCTCTGCAGTTTATTAATTTAATAAAATCTCATTTGTAGATTCTTGATGTTATTTTTTGTGCAATTAGGTTCTGTTCAGAAAGTCTTTGTCTACTATGACCATGTCTTAAAAAGTTTTACCTATTTTATCTTCCAGCAGATTTCTTTTTTTTACACTTTTTAAAAAATTTTATTTTAAAAGGGAGTAAAATTATACACAACAAAACAGAACAAAATGGGACATAAGAAAGCATAAATTGCAAAGCTAGACAACCAGAGATCTTCACTATCTGTCATATTGTCTCTTGTTTTCTTCCAAATGGTTGTCCTTATCTTTGCATATGGAGAGCTCATACTAAATGACATAGCCAATCTTTTCACAAGATGTATAGTTCACTGACTCCCACTTGCTAAGCAGGGGAAGGGGAGGGCATGGGATGGGGGACAGGACAACATGAGATGTCTGATTCTCAGCCCACACGCAGGCAGGATCGCAGGACTGCCCCCCAGAGACGTGAAGAGTTCCTTGTTCTCCCGTACCCAAGTCAACCCAGAGAGGGGAAGAGTTCCTTGTTCTCCTGGCACCCCGAGTCAACCGCACTGTGCAGGTCCCTACATGCCAGGGTCTCTCTCCTTTGGGCTGCTGAAAGTCAGCCACACTCTCAGCCGCCCCCCAGAGAGGGGAGGAGTTCCTTGTTCT
>PVJX010047620.1:0-11802 GCA_004027295.1 Dolichotis patagonum
GCATACAGAACTCCAGCCACCTACAACCCAAACAGAGCTACACCCAGACACATAATAATCAAGATCCCAGAAATTCAATATAAGAACAGAATATTAAAAGCCATCAGAGAAAAGAAACAGATCACCTATAAAGGAAAAACCCATCAAAATCATGGCAGACTTCTCAACACAGACCATCAGGTCAAGAAGAGCTTGGAGTGAAGTAATTCAAGCCCTAAAGGAGAACAATCTCCAGCCCAGATTGATGTATCCTGCAAAACTCTCTCTAGAAATTAATGGAGAAACAAGATACTTCCATGAAAAAGAGGAACTAAGAGAATTTGTGACCACCAGTCCAACCCTACAAAAAATACTGAAGGACATTCTAGGGAGAGAGAACAAGAACACAAGCATTTCAGGAACAGTGGCAGAGAGGCCTCAGTGAACGGGGCAGGTAGTGGAGTGGAACAGAAAAATAGACAACCAATGGTAGAAAAGCATAATAGCAGAAATAAGGCAGAGAAGATTGGCTGTAATCTCTAGTATAGATGGCCTTGAAATATTAACAGAGAGAAACACAGGCAGAGTAGATCAGGAGATAGGGTCCATTGAGATGCTCTATATAGGGAGGCAGTGGAACCCAAAACAAACAGTGCACCCCATGGGAGTGAAAGGGGAGGAATTGTCTAAAAAAGGGAGGCAGAGGATATTGTTAATTGGGTAACAAGATTTAAAATTTACATTATTCTCACCACTCTGCTTGGATGGATTATGTGCTATTCCAGTTTGACTACTTATACTAGACTTGAGGACATTGTTAGCTATCCCAAAAATAAGAGGACATATTATGGTAATCATCCCTAATTTTCCTATCAACTTAATCTGACGCCCTTTATAACTTATACTGTCTTATTATGACTGATCTTATTTGAATCTGGTTTGTCAGATTGCTACTTTGCATTGATGGATTTTATTTAAATCTGTTATGATTGATAGCATCAAGTCTAAGTGTATAGGCAACTACACTGAAGATGACAAGATTCACTAAGATACCCACTCTGGTTTGATTATTACTTGCTTTTGAAGTCTTATAATGTCTCCAGTGCTTCGTTTTTATTAATGTTGTTATATACTGCTGAGACATCATGCAACCATTGTAGATCACCTTGTATTGCAGTTTTATGTGACTTTTTTGCCTCATGCTTTTCTAGGAATTGTTTTGTTTTATCTTGCTTTGTTTTGTTTTTCCTTCTAATACAGAAATGATAGATATACATGTAGAGACTCATGCACGTGTAGAGCTTATAAACAGTTTACAAGAACCAACTATATAACACATGTTGAAATGAACAACTACTTTGAAGAAAAAGAGACACTACAATACCCAGTGCTGATTCCATAATATCATGATGTGAAGTCCAGAAAAACTATCACTTTTTGTTCAAAGTGATCTTAGCTTGCTTTGCCTTGTTTAAGTTCAACACACATTAAGGTATGGACAGCTGTTTTGAGGAGAATGAGAGACACTATGACAGCCATTCTAGGCTTCCCTAATGTCTGGTCTTGAAGACCTGTAATGCCCTCCTCATCCTGCTCAGATCAATTCCATACTAGGTTGTTTCATGTGAATTCCCTGTATGTGACAATATGGACAACTATTTGGAAGAAAACAAGAGTCAATATGATAGAGAGTGAATATCTCCGATTGTCTAGTTTTGAAATTTTTGTCTCTAACATTGCTTTCTTGTGATCCGCTTTGCTCTGTTTTGTTGTGTTTAATTTTACCCTATTGATATAATTGCATGTATATTTGAGTGGGTAAGATGGATGACCATATTGCTGTTTTTGTCAGATCATGGAGCAGAGCTGTTAACAGTCTCACTGTTTGAATGTCTACTTTATATGTTTTAACTTTGTAATTTGAACAACTATTTCCAAGAAGTCAGTATGTAATTTGTCAAGTAATAATCTCTTAGGTTTTTTTTGTTGTTGTTGTTCTTTTCCTTTTTTCCTTGGAATACTGTATTGTCACTACCCTTTATTCTGTTTTTTTTTTTCTCTTTAAATAAAATTATTTTTAAAAAAAGAAATAAAATGAGGTGAAATGAAATGACAAAAGACAATTAGAGAAAGCTGGGCATGGTAGCACATGCCTGCAATTTCAACCTCTCTGGAGGCTGAGGCAGGAGGATTGTTGAGAGTTCGAGACCAGCCTGGGCTACAAAGTGAGCTCAAGGCCAGCCTCAAACATATAGTGAGACTCTGTCTCAAAAAAGACAAAACTAACAAACAAACAACAAAAAAAAAGTTAGGGAGAAATACCAAAGACATGATTCCTATTTATAATGTAACTACCATAACATTGTCCCCCACCTCCTCTATCCATGCTAGCAAAAAATATTTTTAAATAAAGATAGAAACTTTTTAGGTAGTTTTACACAAATCTTAGGAAAAAAATTAATTTGGAAACCAAAACTTCTATTTGTTAAATGTGGGGCCTGAGTATTATTTTCAGATAGTTAAATGTGCTTAATGTTCCCTCTGTGCTAATCAGGGTGGGGAAAGAACAAACCAAATCAAAGAACACACTGAAAAATAACTAGAAGCAGAAGATCCGGAGATACCAGGAAAACTGAAGATACTAGGAACACTTCATTCCAGTCCTTCTCAGTTATTCTGCTACATCAGGTGATGAAACACAAATGCTGTTTCATTTCAGAGTAGAAGTTATCTGCTCAATAGACCTAAAAATAAATTTCTTGGAAAATTAAATGTATGGATCTGCCTTATACTGTACTTAAGAAATTTTGTGGGAGAAATTACCTCTCCTTAATAAGGGAAAGAAAACATTGCTCTGCTTCTAACCCAATCATTGAGTCACCTTGAAATCAGGGAATTATCAAATAAACATCCTCCAACGAGATGAATTGCAAAGAGGCTACACTGATTAAAATAAGAAAATGAAATTTTCAATTATTTGCAAAAAGCTGCATTCACATATAACAAAAAGGATTATTGTCACCAGAGGAGTACTTTCAAGACTTGGTGTTCTTTTGCTAATATAAATTACCCCATTTTGGCAGTTCTGAACATTTCGAATCCAACCAAGAACATTGTCAGTAATATCTGCTATAATAAAAAGACAGCAATTTTCTTAAAGTACTAGGACTGAGATGGCTTTGTGGTACTCCTAGGATTAGTCACTCAAAGAGTTTTGTGGTTCTTTTCAGTATGTGGGTTGTCTTGGATTTGTTCAAACTTCAAAAGACTTTCTACCTCAGGTTGTTCTCCAAGGGTTCTCTGTAGAGAAGACTTAGAATGAGGCTGTCCTCTTTCTTTTTTAATGAATTTTTTTAAATTTTATTTTAAAAGGGAGTAGAATTAAACACAACACAACAGAACAGAATGGGACATAAGAAAGCATAAATTTCAAAGCTAGACAACCAGAGATCTTCACTATCTGTCATATTGTCTCTTGTTTTCTTCCAAATGGTTGTCCTCACCTTTGCATACAGGGAGCTCATACTAAATAACATAGCCAATCTTTTCCAAGATGTGTAGTTCACTGGCTCCCACTTGCTAGGCAGGCGGGGGTGGGGGGATAGGACGACGTGAGATGTCTGATTCTCAGCCCACACTCAGGCAGGATCACAGTTGCCCCCCAGAGACGGGAAGAGTTCCTTGTTCTCCCGGCACCCCGAGTCAACTGCACTGTGCAGGTCCCAACGTGCCAGGGTCTCTCTCCTTCGGGCTGCCAAAAGTCTGCCACACTCTCAGCCGCCCCCCAGAAAGGAGAGGAGCTCCTTGTTCTCCCGGCACCCTGAGTCAACCGCATGGTGCAGGTCCCGAGGCGCCAGGGTGTCTCCCTTGCAGGCCCCCTAAAGTCCGCCATACTCACCTGCTATTTCTTTCTGATGAATTGACCATTCCATTTCCAAAGTTCTGAAATGGCCAACAGACCACAGCAAGAATTCTCTTTAGGCTCCTGTTTGAAACCAGCAGCTACAGCGATCTGCTGGCCTTGCTTCAGGGCCAAGAGGCTGTACTCTTACACACACCGCATGTTGAGATTTCATGGTGTTGCCAGCAACTTGGGCAGAGAGGTAGTCAGAAGGCCTCTGTGGCCAGCGAGGGGCTATAGCTGCAACCAGAGAGGTGACAATGAAAAGAATAGTGGGCAGAAGAAAGATACATTTTGGAGGCAGAACCAATAGATTTTGCTAATGATCTAGAAACAGAAGATGAAGGGAAAGGAAAAATAAAAGATGGCCATAGACTTTTAAGCCAAAATCATTAGATGGGAGTAGAGCTATTTACATAGCTCATAAACTGGGAGACAGGTTTGAGAAAGAACATAATAACTAGTATGAGTCTTGCTGTGTGTAAGAAATATTAAAAATTACTTTAAAATTCACACAGTGTGAAGATTTCGCTTTTAAAAATATGTTCTAAGTTTTGTCCTTGGTATAGCATGATTTCTGGTATATTCTTCAGGGATCTTGAAAAGTTTAGTATTTTGATAGTTCTATAATTATAACAGATTTAGCATACTACTCATTCTATTTAACAAAAGGTAAGAGATCACCTTTCATGAAGATTAGAGCAGATTTCGGGGGTGGTTTGGTTTTGGCTTTGCCACACTTTGCTCAGAGCTCTAGCTCCAGCCCTTCCTATGTTTTTTAAATTTTGAAACAATGATGCATTCAGTTGTCCAAGTAAGGCTCAAATTTAGACTCTTCCTGCCTCATCCTACCAAAGTTTTGGGGTTACAAGTGAGCACCATCATGCCCAGTGTAGATTAGAGTAAGTTTTAAAAGATTTTTCTCAGTACTTTTCTCAAATTCCATGATTTTTCAAAAACAATATAATTTACTGCATGTTTTAAAAAATTAATACATTTGTTTGATAGTAAGTGAATATTAATAGGCTTTCTAAGTTCTAAGCTAACATACAATGGAATAGTGTTTTTTTTAATTGAATGATCCTGCATAGGTATTTTAAAAAACAAATTAAAAAAAAAAACCTTTATAAGCCAGGCATGGTGGCACATGCCTGTAATCCCTTCACTCAGGAGGCGGAGGCAGGAGGATTATCACAAGTTCTAGGCCAGCCTGGGCTACATAGCAAGAGCCTGTCTCAAAACAAAAACAAACCTTTATGACTTGAATTTTTTACTTCATTTTCATTTTCATTTTTTGGATACTGGGTACTGAACCCAGGGCTTTTACACAGCCCCAGCCCTGAAACAGGGTCTCTCCAAGTCCCTAAATTGCCCAGGCTGAGCTGAGCTGAGCTTGAATTTGGAGGTCTTCCTGCCTTAGTCTCCCATAGAGTCCTGAGGTTGTAGGCACGCACACCTGGCTGTTTTTGTTTTTAACTCCAAAATTTAACTAGGAAAAGAAGTGAGGAAGAAGGGAAAGGAAAAGAGGACGAGGAGAAGGAGGAGGAAAGTGAGGAGGAAGACTTTTTAAAACTAAATTTATAGGTGGAATGTGACCGTTTATTTGCTCAAACAAAAGATAAGACTGACACCTAGTGTTCATTAGGTGTATCTGTAACCTTGACTGCTATTTTTATCAATTCGGCCTAACAACAAAATACTGAATTTACTATAACACTTATGAGAGGGAGAAAAATTTTTAAACCCATCACGATGGCCAGCACAATCAAAAAAGTAGACATGCCAGTTTTTAGAGGTCAGAGAGGGACTCTTGAGCTGGTGTCATAAATTAAGGTGTGGTGGCGCCCTGAAGTAGGCCCCTCCCGAACTGATGCAGGAGGGAAATTCACAGGCGACTAAGAGGCTTTTAAAAAGCTCTGCTGTTCAAGGAGACAGCAGCATGAGTTGAGGTAGGAGGTCACAGTCAAGCATGATGTGGTGACACAAGTTCACTGGTGACAGTGCTGCAGGAAACAGTGAGGATTGAAAGGGAGGCTGGGGGGAAAGGCAAAGCCAAGATCCAGGGGCGTCCATATTTTCCACACAAGGGGAGTCCCTCAAGAGACAGCCTTGCAGTTCAGCTAGGGCCCGGCAGCTCTGGGAGGTTTCAGAGGGAAGAAGCATTTCAAACTAAAAGTAGGATGTTGCTGTAGTAGAGGATGATAGCACTAAGGAGAAAAGGCCTAGATTTAATATATAAATGGAGACAAAATCAATACTTAGGCTTGCTGGCTGGATAGCATCTGCTTTTGAAGTTTATGTCAATCAGAGTTTCATTAATATTTTTAAGTTATGGGAAAAAGAATACAGTTAATGGAAAAGATGGTGAATTTCTTTTTGACAAGTTAATCTTGAAGCACTTAGAAATGGCCCTATGTTGATGCCAGTGGGCAATTAAGTATCTAATTCTTGAAGCTTTGAGCAGAAATCTGGGTAGGAGATACAAACTTACTTTCCTCAGCATTGAAGTAGTTTGTGAAACTCTAAAGGGGTGGGATTATCTAGGACAGGTACACATAGTATCCCTTAGTGGGAATGCTTGGAACCAGAAGTGTTTTGGATCTTACATGTTGTTTTGGCTGGGGGGAGTGATATTTGCATTCAATAATGAGATGTTGGGCAAGGTATTTAGCTCAGCGGCATAAGCGTCTGCCTGGCAGGCACCAGGTTGTAAGTTCGATCCCCGATACCAATAATAATAATAATAATAATGAGATGTGGGAATAAGACCCAAATGTAAACACAAAATTGTTGGTGTTTTATATACACCTTATACAGATAGCTTGAAGGTGATTTTTTATTTGCTTGTTTGTTTTTGTTTTTCTTTGAGACAGAGTCTCACTATGTAGCCGCGATTGGCCTTTGAACTCACTATATAGCCCAGGCTGACCTCAAACCTGCAGTAATCCTCTTGCCTCAGTCTCCCAAGTACACCACCCCACCCAGCTCCTTTGAAGGTAATTTTAAATAATATTTTTGCTGCACCTGCATTTTGATGGCAACCCATCCCAGGAAATCAGGTGCAGCAGATTCCACTGTGGCAGCTTATCAGCATTTAAAAACAGCTTTAGTTTTCGGAGTATTTTGAAGTTCTGGACTAGGGAAGCTCACCCTAGGAAGCATTGTGAAATAAGAGCAAAGATTTTTAAAAAGACATTGTTAATCCTTAGTTTAAAAATTCCAATTAGATTTGCCTAGCACAAATCAGAGAGAAAAAAAAGAGAAATTTTTTGACCTTGAATTATAATCCTCTGAAAGGATCACTATTTCAGAGTTTCCCTGCTGAGATTTAGTTATACGAATATCAAATATATACATTTATATTTATTAAGTATTCTTTAATGCTCCTTCAGCAAGGAATATGAACTTAGATTGCAAAAAATAGTTCAGACAGTTTTCATATATCCTTTACCCAGCTTCCTGTAATGTCAGCCAGTTTCTTTTTTTTAACTGGGAATCAAACTCAGGGCTTTGTGCTTGCCAGCCAGGTGCCATGCTGCTGAGCTACATCCCCTGCCCCTTGTCAGCTAATTTCTTACATAACTTTATGTAATCATTTAATAATTTATTATCCCAGAAAAAAATGACATGCTTTCTAAAACATTAGGACCCAAATTCCTGGTCAGTTAGAATGAGATGACTGAGGGTGCTGAGCCAACCAGTAAGCAGCCTGCCGCCCTGGTAAGTGACTGTGGTCTGGCAAGCCGTGGACACCCCAGGGCGGGGAAACAAGACGCAAGAGCGTTTCCTGGGATCCGCCATGCTGGAACTTAGGGCGCTGAGCCAACCAGTAACCAGCCTGCTGCCTAAAAATCAAACAGGCTTAAAATCAAACATACCACATATCCCCCCCGCCTCCGTCAACAATTGGGATCCAGGGATCTGGGTATCGCTTAGGTGGTGACCATATTTGGTACAGCAAGTCGGGGGAGTTTCCTTCTACTATCTCTGAAGGCAGATATTTTTATCGCCGTTTTGCTTTGTCCTGATTAACGGTGTTGCTCTATTCAATACTCTGTGTTGATGTGTTCTATAATGTTGTGTATTTCTTTGATTTTGCTCTACCTGTAGAAGAACAACTATTGTGAAGAGAACGAGTTATACAATGTTGCCTGTTACTGTTGTCCTGGTGACCTGCTGTGATGTTCTGTGCCAATTTCACTATACTGTCTCAACTGGCTTTATTCCATCCCTTTTTTTTCTGTTTGCAGCCTCACTGTGTGTTCACTTTGTATGCCTTAATTTTGTAACATGAACAGCTATTTCTGGGAGGACAGTATGTGGTTTGTCAACTAGTGATTTATGGGTTTTTTTGAGGTTTTGTACTGTTTCTACCCTTTTTTCTGTATTGCTTTTTTTTCTCTTTAAATAAAATTTTAAAAAAATTTAAAAAAAGAATGAGATGACTGTCACATTTAATATTTCCTTAAAATTAAAGAAAAGAGCCTTGAACTTCTCAAAATCAAGGACATTTAACATATTTTCACCTTTAAAATTGTATTTTCAATACAATTTTTGTGCAGACAAAAAATTGGGCTCCTTCTTTTTCATCTAGTGAAAAAGAGTACTGGAGTAACAAATGCGTGATAGAGAATTTCAACAGAGAAATAGGAAAAAAAAAGTCAGCGTGTTGTTAATCTGGGTCTTCTCAGAAGCAGACACAGGAAGGAAATTCATGTGCAGGGATTTTATTGGTGGAAGTGAGAGAAATAGGGAACTGGAAAGCCTGGGAAGCCATCAGATTTTGATGCAAGTGTGACCCCAAGTGAGGGCAGGAAGGGAAGGCAGGTTCAATAGATGGACTGTCCAGCAGTCTAAGGAGATGTGGAAAGGATGCTAGATAATTCTGAGCCGAAGTCAGCCATCAAGGGAGTCCAGTTCCTTCCAGGAACTGATTTTCCTCAGTTCCCTGCTGTATCCGTTTATGTCAGGTTTAGCTTGACACAAGTGCAATAGACACAAGGCCCAGGGGCTGTAGTCTGTGAGCCATTTGTCCTTCCCGACCACCTGAAGTGGGTGATCTGAGAGTTCCGTTCTCCTGGCTGCTATGGTTACCACTTTTACTCGGTGGTGGCACTTTCCTCACAGGTTTGGAGAACAGCTCCTTTTTTGTCTCCTGTGGGCCTTTTTGCTAAAGGGGAAACTCAGAAAAGGGCAGCGAGGATGACAGTCCATCCGGCCCTGGCGCAGTTGCTTTTGGGACCACAGTGGTACTTACCCTTCCTCCCCTCCCTGCCCTGCAGTGTACTTTACAGGGCCAAGTCTTTTCCATCAGTGTTCGGATGCTCACGTGACAGACCTGCCTTGGCCCAGCACTCAAACACCTTGGGAGTTTCAGTTCTAACAGTCAGGTTTTCAGTCCGCTGCTGGAATGGGCTTGCCCTGTGTCCAGGGCTTCTGGGTTAAGCGATCACCTAAGGTCTGAGGCCCAGCCTCTTGGTTACTAAGGTTTAGTCCCCAGCACCTCATCATCTCTCTGCAGAACATCAACACAAAAAGCAGCTGGCTTTTTATCATGACTCTTTGGATGATGCCAACAAAGTTGCAGTGATATAAACTGCACCCAGCCGGCTAAGTCTAAATTTTCACCATGAAAATGATAATAATGAACAGTGCCTCGAGGGTGTGGGATATTGTAAGTGGTTTAACATCAGTGTGGCTTCAGTCCCAGAATAAGAAGAGGAAGAGAATAGAACCAAAAAAGTTGAAATGTCCTCAAATTTTATGAAAATAATCCACCTACATATCCAAGAATCTCAAGTTCTAACAAGCAAAATATAAGAAAATTGCCATTAGATACATCATAATCCAACTACCAAGAATGGATGTATATAAATTATATTGAGAGCAGGTAGAAAAAAGCATTATATGTACAAACACAATATAAATGTTGGATAATTTTTTATAAGAAACAATGAATTGCCAGAAGACAATGAAAGAAACGTATTTTGTGCATTTGAAACATGCACCAACATGGACCATGTGTTAAGCCACAAAATGTGAGGAGTGATAGAAAAATACAGTGAACAATTAATTTTTAAAAAACATTTACAATGGTAAAAGACATATTGCTATTAATCCTGCCTCAGAATACTCTCCCTAGCATCAAACACACTTACCTCACTATTCTCGGCATCTTCCGAAGCAGATCTGGAGTCCTCTTCCGTGTCTTTAACTACACCTTGTGGCAGCCTTGATATCCTGAATTGATTCAAAGCATTTACCTTTCGTGGTCATTTTAACTTTGCGGGAACCATTACTCGTATGGCACCAGACCTGGTGAATAAGGTGACGGAGGACAGGCTGTAATGGTTTTCCAAGCCTCTTTCTCTGTGTTAGGAGGCACTCAATAGCAATATTTACCATGTATTTTTTAAATCACCTTTCATAAAGCCATGAAAGAGGACTTCCAGACTGCTTCAGGAAGGATGGAAGATGTGTGTTCAAACCAGGGAGGTGTATTTTGAAGAGAGCTAACGGCAACATGTCTTTTACTGTGACAAATTTTAAAAATTTAAATGTATTTTCGACCACCTCTTTTATTTTTTGTGTTGTGGTTACAGGGCAGAGTAAAGCCAGATCCTGTTACTCTGTGATGGCAAAAACACAGGCTGACCTGCAGTTAGAAGGGAGCTTTCTAGCTGCAACTCGTAAAATAGATCATCAGGAAGCAAAAATGGAAACAGAGTCCATTTGGAAAACACCACATAGTCCAAGGGAGAAAAGATGGTGCTTAGATTACTGACGTAGCAACCAAAAAGGGGACGGCTTGGCAGTTGAAAGGATTTTGGGGTAAGAATTGCTAGGACCCACTGACCGAATATGGGCCAGTGAGGAGGAGCAGAGTTTAACGTAGGTACTCCTGAAGCAAGCATGAGGGGCAGACTTTGAGAGACATAAAGAGAAACAGCAGAAATTTCAGCCTGGAAAAACTGATTGGCCATGTATGGAGAGCAGAAGACAGGGATAGTGAGAAGATTCAGGGATCTTTGCGGAGAGACAAGGGTCCGAAACTGCCATTCTTTGGAAGTAAAAGGAGAAAAGTTCATATTTAGCTCCCTACTATAGTGGGGGGGGGGGTGTGTGTGTGTGTGTGTGCACGCGCGTGCAGGTGCCTAGCATTATTATTTTTTTTTTTAGACTAAATTTCCCAGCCCAGGCTCAAACTTGTGATCCTCCTGCCTCAGCCTCCCAAAGTCCTGGGATTACATGGATACCCCAACCCCACCTGCCTCAGTAATGGGGAGGAGAGACAAGAAAACAGGGAATCCAAATTACAGTGAGAGATGAATCGTTGAGGGTTAGGGTTGATGGAAGGATAATACTGAATCTCTGGAGGAGACATGGAATCCTCTGCTATTCCTGGAAACCTAGTTAAGAGCCTAGTAAGGATAAGGAATGTGTGTTAAATCATAGGAATGTATTTTTATAACCTTAGATAGAAATAACTAGCAAAGATGTGTTGAGATTTTGATATCCTTTGTTTCCATGAAAAATAAAAATCCTTCTTGGAGTTGAAAACCCAGGAATGAAGTGGAGAAAGGGCTCAAGTATCTATTTATAACACGCCAATGTGTCTAAGGACACTGCTCAGACATGAGACTTCACCAGGGGAGGGCTAGTTCACAATGTGGCTCCCACAGAGCTTGCCATGGTCATAGATGACCTCCTTTCATCTTTAATTACAATATTATAAATGCCAAGTGGATGCCGTGTTCAGGGAGGGAGGGGAACGTAACCCTAAATGGCAGTGCAAGGCCCAGCTGCCTAAAACTTTTGTTTCACTTGAGAATTTAATTCTTTTTTTTGGTACCGGGGATCGAACTCATGACCTCGTGCTTGCCAGGCAGGCACTTAAGCCACTGAGCTAAATCCCCGGCCTC
>PVJX010047621.1:0-11800 GCA_004027295.1 Dolichotis patagonum
AATCATGTGCACCCTGCCTGGGCTTCTATTTCTGTTCTTTGTAGAGGAGACAGAAAAATAAAAATGAGGTCCTGCTTCACACAGGAGTTTGTAAGTTGTTTTGTTACTTAATCACATATGACTATCAGCTTGTATTAGTTTGTATCATCATTCATGTGGTTGCTTTTATTTTGTCCCTTATAGGTACATTTTGAACACACTTAATTTGGTGATTTCCCTTTTGCTTCCAGGCAGGTTACTCACTTTCCCCCTCTTGCATACCATGTTCTCAGGAATATCATTTATATACTTGTCTCTGTCTTCTGAGGTTATGCAAATAAAATAGGTTTGCTAGTTTATTGTGTCCTTTCAATTTGGACTTACTCTATGTATTTCTCATTGATATCTGATAGGGTTGGATAGATGTTTATTCATGTGCAGTCTGTACAAAGTACTTGTTTTCCTGGTAAATCATTGCCAGCCTATTAAGGTAAATCGTTTTCTTTATATTTAGTGATTTTGTTTTGGGAGAGTGAGGGGATGCAAATAACTGCTTAATATCTTTAGTCTCATTTTTCCCTAGGGCACCTAAAAATCTTGCCTCATGTTCATATAATACTATATTATGTGGATACACCATGGCTCAGTCTTCCTAATCTGTTATTATTAAAACTATTTCTAATTTCTGATAATTTAGAGTAATATTGAAACTAGCATCTTTATGTGGAGAGCTCAGCGTATGCTGTGTGTAGCGATGTGTGTGTGTGCACCTGTGCACACACTTTCAGTAATTTGCAGTATGTTCTCCCAATAGTAGAATTACTGTACTGTATCATTGTCAGTCATCACAAATGTAGCACCAGGGGAAAATATTGGTATTGAGGGAGATTGCACATGTGTGGGGTCAGGGATTTGAGGGGGAAATCTCTGTATTTTCTTCTCCAGTTTCTATAAACCTAAAACTTCTGTTTAAAAATTGAAGAGTTTGCTATAGGCCTAAAAATGCTCTTTAAAATAAACAAATGAGCAAACAAACAAACAAGCCAGTCAAGCTTTATAGAACAGTTGGTAGAAGGAAAGTAAGAACATAATGTAAGAGTAAATGTGAAAGTAATTATGTCAATAACTGCATAAAACATTAGTATTTGAAATGCAATAGTAAAAGTCCTAGACAATCAAAGAGTGGATAAAAGAAAAACATAAATATGTGTTATATGTAATACATAGACAAAGTTAAAAGGAGAATGAAAGTAGAAGTATGCACAGTAATAAACAGAAAAACCGAATAGGTGAAAAAGTAACAGAAAATACTGATTTTTAAAGCAATAGCATTGTAAAGGTCATGTACAGTCCTTCCATGAGGAATATCAGTTTAATTCCTAGGGAAGGCATAATAATTTTAAATGTTTTGTTGAATATAATTGACAAAATCAAATATAGTTATGTTGCACAGCATGACGTTTTTGTATAGCTATACACTGTGAACCGTTGCTACAATCTATAATAGTGGGGGGTTTTTGCTTTTTTTGGTACTGGGTATCAAACTTATGGCTGTGCACTTGCAAGGCAGATGCTTATGCCACTGAACTAAATACCCAGTTGCATCCATTGCTACAATCAAGCTAAGTAAGATACCAATCACCTCACACACAGAATTTTTAACTCCTTTTGCTTAAAACACTTTATAATAGCACAAGTCAAAAATACTCTTAACCGAAAAGAAAATATGCTCAGCATCTCATTCTCAGAGCCATTAAACAGTTAGTGAATACTGTTCTCAAAGATTTCATATTTCTACATTAATGCATTTTTGAAAATAAAAAAATTATCATGTTTCTATATAGAATTTTGTAGCTTGATTTTTCACATAATGTCATGTACTGGACACATTTTTTCCTCAGTAAATTCATGTCAGCATCTGTCATGGTTTATGTTGTTGGCCCCCAGGCCTCATGTATTTGCATTATGCATTTGTGATTGGTTCATTGTCTAGTGCTTGTATTGGGGGTGTGAGTGCTACACCAGCCTAGGTGTGGAGCCAGGATGTGATGTAATGGCAGGAAGAAGGTTTGTCTCTCTCTTGTCGGTTTCCACTTGCTGCTTGAAGCCGCCATGAACTGCGGCCCTGCCATGCCACCCTGCCTTGGAACCAACTGAGTATGGACTAAACCCTCCAAAAACTGTAAGAAATAAACTTTTCCTTTCCCAACTTGGGGCATCAGGTATTTTGTCTCAGTGACTAGTGAAAAGTAACCAAGACAGCATCATAATAAGTTAATGTCATACTTAATAACTTTTCCCATTCACAATAGTGCCTTCATTACAACTTTCTCTTGCTCCTCTTTATTTTCTCCCTGTGCTCAAATAATAGTCTCCCTTCTACTTTCATGCCACATTTTATATTTCACACATTCGAGAAAACATACAATATTTGTCTTTCTGTAATGTATATTTTCACTTAACATGATCACCTTCAGTTCCATCCCTCCTTTGGCAAAAAACATGATTTCATTCTCTTGATGGCCAAATAATATTCCATTCTATATATATACACCAAAATTTGTTATTATTATTATTAATATATAATTATTATTATATTTTATTTTAAAGAGGGTAAATTAAAACAGAACAAAGCAGAGCAAAGAAGATCAGAAGAAAACCATGTAAGTGAACTAGCTTTCAAAGCAAGGCAACAGGAGCTCTACAATGACTATCATAATGTCTCTTGCTTTCTTCTAAATAGTTGTCTATGTCTTCACACACAATGAATGCATACAAAACAAAATAGTATAAAACTGATGATAACAGAGTAATGAAGACATTACTGGCCTTCAAAACCAGACAATAGGAAAATCAACAATGGCTACCATAATGTCTCTTGTTCACTTCAAAATAGCTGTCCATACCTTCATGTATGTTGAAATTCAATAATACAAAATAGACTAAAACCACATTGAACAAAGAATAAATGCATTACTGGATTTCACACATGATGATATGGAATCAGCAATGGATACCACAATGTCTTTTTTTCTTCTAAGTAGCTGTTCATTCTCTCATGCATAATATAATCAATTCTTGTAAACTGTTTAGGAGAAGTTCTAGACATGTATAAGCCTCTACATTTATACCTATTCTTTATGTATTAGAGGGAAAAAAACAAAAGAAAACAAGACAGATTACTACAAAAACAAAAAACAAAACAAATAGAGAACAAAAGTAAAGAGCCCAAAACAGTGATGATACAGGCTTGCAAAACAAGGTGGTAGGAAAATAACTAGGGTTATTACTTTATGTAGTGATCTTCAAAAGAGTTTCTGGGATCACCAGACACAAACATGCCAGATTGTTTCAAACCTATGAATGTTAACTGTTTTGTTCCAAGAACTTACAGAATTTTTAGCACAATCATCTTAGCTATCCTGTGTGTTTATACAAATTTAGGCATTTTTCTTTTCCCTTCCTTTTGCTTTTTCCTCTGTTTCTCTGTGATATTATTTTTTTGTCCTTTGAGCAGATTCTTGTCCTTTCAATGTGTGTATTGAAGATTTTGTATCTTATGTAGTCTTACCATTTCTTATACTAGGAGACAATACAGTATTTACACGTGTGAGTTTGATTTATTTCACTTCTGATTATGGTCTCAGGTTGCATTCATTTACTTAAAAAAATCTTAGTGTGATCATTCCTTACAGCTGAATAGTACTCCACTATATGAATATGCCACATCTTTTAAAAATATTTTTATTTTGAAAAGGATGAAACCAAATGAGAAAGAAAATAAAATGGAGTCATTAAAAACAAAGGGACAGCTGTTTGGGACTGGGAACATCACAGGGCAGGCCGTAGAGAGCCGGGGCTGCTCTGCAGATCTAGATCCACCCTTTGCCTGCCAGGAACATTAGCAGCCCAGCAGCTGAGAACTGGGCCTCTTCAGGACTGGGAACATGGCAGAACTGGCATCTGAGAGCTGGGGCTGCTCTTGAGAGCTAGGCCCACCCTTTGCCAACAGTGAACATTGTGGGGACCAGTGGCAGAGGGCCTGAGGTGCCTGGGTCTGCTGCTGCTGGGGCCGCCCCTCATCCAGGAAGTCTGCCACAGGTTTGAGCTGCCTGGGACCACATCTGCTGGACCAGAACTTCCACTGGGAACATTGGATGCAGTGGACTACCATGCTGGCTCAATGAGAGGCTCAGGAACCCCTCACCCAAACAGAAGATTCATCAGGCTTCAGTCAGTGAACTGAGTTTGCTTCATAAAATAAAGGTCTGCAGTGTGTAAGTGGGGGTGGAAATGAAACTTCCTCCAAGTGTAAGACCTTGGCTAACCTGGCAAGAGAGTGGGTAACCCCCTCCCCCACACAGAGAACATCAGACAGGTTGAGCAGTGTGCCAATATTGCCTTGCCCCAATATAGAGGAAATTAAAAGAACTTATGAGACTCCCAGTGACACAGTAGGGCCTCAGATAAAACAAACACTATACCCAGGGAGACCTGGTGACCTGCCACAACCTGAAGATCTAACAACAGCAGGAACTAAGAGCTGCCCTACATCAATACTTCTGGGCTACTTAACCCAGAAAGAATATAGGACTTACCCAACAGGCACAGTAGGATGAATTCAGGAGACTAGATCTCCTCTTCATGGTGGTACCCAGCAATTAGACAAACATCAACCACACAGTAGAGCCCTGAAACACACACTACAGAAACTTGTGACTGTTAGAATAGAAAGACCATAAATTTACCCAAAAGGTGAAAGTGACTAAACAAAAAGGCAAAATGCAATCCCACACATCTAGTACATCAGGGGCAAGTGCAGCTGATAATGAAATAGAGGACCCAAATTCATACACCAGAAATCTCTGAAAAGATAGCAAATGAAGTAAACTACAAATCCATGAGGCTATCGAGGAACTCAAATTAGAAATAATTTCTTATGTAAAGACAAAAGTAACAACCTTAGTAAATGAGCTGCTCAACATAGATGGAGAAGAAATAGATTTTAAAAAACTACAGGAGCATGGGAAATTGATTGAACTTTGAATGAACAATGCAGAAAACAAGCAGAATCTATGTAACAAATTGAAAGAGATATGCAAGAAGCAAAAAATTGTATTGAAAGCCTGCAAAGCTGCTTAAATGAAGCTGAGGATAGACTCTCAGACCTTGAGGACAAGATTGCAGATAGCGATCTTGAAAGGGTAGAACTTATAAAAACAACAAAGCAGCATGAAATGACAATCCAACAGCTACAAGATGATGCCATGAGAAACAATGTTAGAGTAATAGGCATTAGTGAGGAGGCAGGAGACAATGCAAAGGATATAGCTAAGCTGTTCACAGAAATAATGGCAGAAAATTTCCCAAACGTGGGGTGGTATTGGTTATACACATATGGAATAAGTGACACATATGGAATACCACACAGTCATAATCAACATAAACCTACACCGAGACATACAATAATTAAGATCACAGACATAAAGCATAGAAAGAGAATGCTAAGAGCCATTAGAGAAAAGACACAACTCACCTACCAAGGAAAGCCTATTAGAATCACAACAGACTTCTCAGCACAAACCTTCAGGTTAAGACAAGCTTGGAGTGAAGTATTTCAAGCCCTAAAGGAAAACAACTTTCGACCCAGACTGACATACCCAGCAAAACTGTCTTTCAAATTTAATGGAGAAACAAGGTATTTCCATGACAAAGAACAACAAAAGAAACTCATATCCACCAAACCAACCTTAGAAAGAGTGCTGAAGGACATCCTAGATAGAGATAAAAATGACCACCATCTCCAGAACAACAATAGAAAGAAATCACCAGGCTGGACAAGAAATAAAAGAGAGAAAAACAGAAAACTAACAACAGTAACACAATATGGCAAAGTCAAGCCTGTACATATCAGTGATATCCATAAATGTAAATGGGCTCAGTTCTCATATCAAAAGAAATAGGTTGACAGAATGGATCAAGAAACAGGATCCCACAATATGCTGTATACAAGAAACACATCTGACTCCAAAAGAAACTCATAGATTAAAAGTCAAAGGATGGAAAAGAGTATTCCATGCAACAGGAATGCAGAAAAAAGCAGAGGTAACTATTCTATTTGCAGACAATGTGAACTTCAAACCTAAAATGATTAAAAGAGACTAAGAAGGTCACTACATACTCATAAGTGGAAAAATTCAAGATGAAGAACTAACAATTGTAAATATATGTGCACCAAACACAGGAGCAACCAACTATATAAGACAGATACTAAAGCACATGAAGAACTGAATACACAAAAAAACAATTCTTACAGGTGACCTTAACAGCCCACTGTCACAAAGAAGTAGATCAACTAGACAAAAAATCAGCAAAGAAATAATAGAACTGAATCATACCTGTGAGCAATTGGACTTAGTAGATGTTTACAGAGTGTTCCACCCAACCACATCAGAATGCACATTCTTCTCAGCTGCCCACGGGACATTCTCCAACATAGACCATATATTATCCCATAAAACAGTGCAAAGGTATTGAAATTATCCCATGAATACTATCAGACCATAGCACACTGAAACTGGAAATTAATGGCAAAAGAAATTGCAAAACTGGCATAAATACGTGGAAATTAAATAACAACCTTTTGAACAACCAGTGGGCTACAGAGGAAATTAAAGAAGAAATAAACCAATACCTACAACTCAATGGAGTCACAACCTATTGTAATCTGTAGGATGCAATGAAAGCTGTCTTAAGAGGGAAATATATAGCAATAAACTGTCATATCAAGAAAACAGAATGAGCACAAATAAACAATCTAATGCTTCATCTCAAGCTTCTAGAAAAAGAAGAGCAAGTTAAACCTGAAACTCATAGAAGAGAAGAAATTGTAAAGATTAGAGCAGAAATCAATGCAATGGAAACTAAAAAAACAATACAAAGAATTAATGAATCAAAAAGATGGTTTTATGAGAGAATAAACAAAATTGACAAACCTCTAGCTAATCTTATAACGAAAAAGAAAGAAAAAACCCAAATTCATGCAATAAAAACCAAAAAAGGGGAAATGACTACAGATACCATGGAAATTCAAAAGATCATGAATACCTACTTGGAAAATCTCTACTCATATAGAGTAGAAAACACAGAGGAAATGGACAGATTTCTAGAAACATATGAACTACCAAAGCTCAACCAAGAAGAAATAGCAATTTTGAATAAGCCAATATCAGCTATTGAAATTGAAAACATAATAAAAAACTTACCAACTAAGAAAATCCGAGGTCCTGATGGATTCACAGCTGAATTCTATAAGAAATTTAGAGAAGGCTTTCTAACAAGACTCCTTAAACTCTTCAATGAAATTGAAAAGAAAGCAATCCTCCCTAATTCATTGTTGGAGGCAAGTATTATTCTGATACCAAAACCAGAGAAAGACCCAACCAAAAAGGAGAACTACAGACCAATCTCACTAATAAACATAGATACTCAATAAAATACTACCAAATAGAATGCAGCAAATCATCAAGAAGGTTATATATCATGACCAAGTGTGGTTGATTCCAGGAATGTAGGGATGGTTTAACATACGCAAATCAAAAAATGTAATACACATCAACAGAGACCAAAACAAAAACCAGATGGCCATCTCAATAGATGCAGAAAAAGCTTTTCATAAGGTCCAAAACATGTTCATGATTAAAAAAAAAAACCTTCAGAAACTCAGAATACATGGTGTCTACCTCAAACTTAGAAAGGCCACCTATGACAAACCAACAGCCAATATTATACTAAATGGACAAAAACTGAAAGCTTTTACTTTAAAATCTGGAACAAGACAAGGATGTCCACTATCACCACTCCTATTCAATATAGTTCTGGAAAAACTAGTCAGGGCAATCAGACAAGAGAGAGAAATAAAATGAATAAAATAGGAAAGGAAGAAGTTAAATTATCACTATTTGCAGATGACATGATTCTCTATATAGAAGACCCAAAAAGCTCCATTAAAAGAATACTAGAGGTAATAAACACATTCAGCAATGTAGCTGGATACAAAGTCAATGCTCAAAAATTATTAGCATTCCTGTACACAAAAAAGAAACTCACCGAGAGAGAAGTTATGGAAATATCATCCTTCATAATAACATCTAAAAAAATGAAATACTTAGGAATCAACCTAACTAAAAATGTAAAGGACCTATATATGGAAAACTATACTACATTTTAAAAAAAGGAGATTGAATAGGATTTTAGAAAATGGAAAGGTGTTCCATGCTCTTGGCTAGGAAGAACCAACATCGTGAAAATGGTCATACTCCCCAAACTGTTATACAGTTTAAACACAATACCAATCAAAATACCATTGACATACCTCACAGATCTAGAGAAAACACTTTTAAAATTCATTTGGAACCAGAAGAAATCTAGAATAGCAAAGGTAATTCTGGGCAATAAAGGCAAGGCAGGAGGCATCTCAATTCCTGACTTGAAATTGTACTACAAAGCCACAGTGATAAAATCAGCATGGTACTGGCAAAGAAATAGACCTGAGGATCCATGGAACAGATTAGAAGCAAACAAATACATGAAGAAATGTTCACCATCACTGGTCATTCGAGAAATGTAAATTAAAACAACATTGAGATATCATCTCACACCGGAAAGAATAGCTGCCATCAAGAAATCAACTGATAACAAATGTTGGCAAGGCTGCAGGGAAAAAGGAACACTGCTTCACTGTTGGTGGGAGTGTAGACTGGTGCAACCACTATGGAAATCAATATGGAGAATTCTCAGAAGACTAGGAGTGGAAGCTCCATTCAACCCAGCTCTTCCCCTCCTGGGTATTTTCCCAGAAGAACTGAAAAATTCATATCACAATGATATATGTACACCTATGTTTATAGCAGCCCAATTTGTAACAGCTAAGTCTTGGAAACAACCAAAATGCCCATCAACTGCAGAGTGGATGAAAAAGATGTAGTATTTTTATGCAATGGAATATTACTCAGCTATAAAAAAGGATGATCTTGAGGCCTTCATAGGGAAATGGAGACAACTTGAGACTCTCCTCATTAGTGAAATAAGTAAGAATCATATTTATAAATATCACATTGTATCTCTTGTGTAAAAAGTAATAAGAACTGTAGGAGTAATAAACCCAAAATAACTTGTAACTTGAACAATTATTTCTAATGATGAGAGTATGTAACATATCCAGTGGCAATTTCTTAGTGTTTTTGTTGTTGTTGTTGTTGTTGTTTTGGTTTTTTGTTTGTTTTCGGTTCTTTTATTTTTTTCCCTTTGAAATTCTGTATTGTTGCTACCTTTTTTGTGTTTTGTCTGGTTGGGTTTTTTTTTCTCTTTAAATAAAATTTTAAAAAAATTTACTCATGTGACAGTACCATATAATGAAGCAAGATAGTTGTTGTAAGAGAGGAAGAAGAGGGGCAGTGTGTGTGTGTGTGTGTGTGTGTGTGTGTGTGTGTGTGTGTGTGTATTTAGGGGGAAAGGGCAACATGTATGAGAATTTTATGTGTTTCATTTTCACCTTTTCATTGTCTAATATTTTCCATAATGAAAGTCCATTCGCTTCATAAGAAAAAAATATAGGGTCCTTCATCTTTATAAATGGCAAATACTATGGACCATTAAGACAGAGAAAAGCTAGCATCTTAGTAAAAATCATTTCCTTTTCTTCCAAAGGACATGGATGAAATACATGTCTACACTGTCCAGCCTCTGGCAGGCAGGCACAGTGATGCTGCATTCCCAGCCCTGTGTGGCCTCCTTTCAGGTTAGCTGTATTGGCAACTGTTAGGAAATGGATGTGAGTAGAAATGATGCAGGCACCTTCCAGAACTGAACCAGCACATTCTCCCATCCCTGATCATACAGACTCACTTTGCCCCAACAAGATTGTCACAGATAAATTTGAGAAACTGGGAAGTCATCTTTTGGTAAACTGATCCTGGGTCCCTTAATCATGGGTGACTATGTAACTTATTGTGCAAAGAAGGAGAATTGAGAGTAAAAGGGACATATACCCATCAGAAACACTCATTTTATATTATGGTTGAACAATAAATAATTTACTGGGTTAAATTTTATCTGTAAAAATTTATCTCTGACAGAAGACAGGGTCATTGTAACATGTATCAGCTGCCTTAATGCATCATTTTTAAAGCTTTAATAATTATAAAATTAGCAATATAGGATAAATTCAGACTTAAAGAAGAAACATGCCAGCCTTAATTCCACCATGCAACTTACCACTGTGAACAGAGATTCACCTATTTTATTGTTTTTTATTGTTACATGTATTATACTGAATGGGTATATGCATGTAGAATACTTTGATTATTTCTCTCATCCACTAATTCAACTTTCCCCTTCTCTTTATTCTTCTTTAATAGTATGTCCTCTACTTTCATGTTATATCATTTAGATTCCACATTTAAGAGAAGACATATTTGTCATTCTGATTCTCACTTATTTTGCTTAACATGATGATCACCAGTTTCAGGAAATGATTTCTTATGGTATTATGCCTCAGTGATGTTCCTGTGTATATATACCACATTCCATTTATCCATTAATCAGTGGATTAATTCCTGTGGCTTAGCTATTGTGAATGGCACTGCAATAAGCATAGGTACATAGGTATCTCTAGAGCATACTGGATCTATATTATCTCTACAGTATGGCACAGCTATCTTCTTTTGAGGAACTATAATATGTATTTCCATGGTGTTATTCTTAATTTACATTCTTACCCAGTGCTTACAAGCATTTATTGTTTGCTAAACATTATGCCTGGAGTGAGATGATATCTTTTTTTTTCCATTTTATTTTAAAGAGAATAAGACAAAAGAGGTCAGTACAGAGCAGATCGGAACCAGACTACATAGGCAACACGATACTTAACATTAAGACAACCAGACATTAACAATAGCTATCACAATATTTCTTTCTCTGCTATAGTTGAGCATAGTTTGAAATATAATAATATCAAACATAACAAAAAAGTATAAAACAATTCAAAGAGCGAAAGAATTACAGTGCATGCTGAACCAAATGACAGAAAATGATAAATGGGTCCTATAATATCTCATTTTCAGTAAAAATTTTGTTTATACTTTCACACATATTCAAATCCCAATAAGACACAATGTGATAGAACCAATGGAAATAGAAAAATAGAAGCTTGGTAGGACTTCTGAGAGGGATGGTATTAAATCAGCAATAGCTGTCATAATATTTTGTTCTCTTCAAAACAGCTGTTCATAGCATCACATATAATAAAGTCAAACAAAACAGGATAAAACCATTCCAATGATGAATGAAAACATTGAAAGGCTTCAAAGCTATGAGATGGGGACTCATGATTACCATAAAATCTTACATACTCTTACCAACTCTCATACTAGGGAGACTATACAGTATTTACACAAGTGAGTTTGATCTATTTCGCTTATGGTCTGAAGTCGTGTGGTCTGAAGTCGTGTCCATTTATTTACAAATATCCCAATGTGATGATTCTTTATAGCTGAATAGTATTCCATTATATAGAAATACCACAGCTTTTTTATCCATTCCTCAGTTGATGGGCACTTAGGCTGTTTCCAAGATCTGGCTATTACAAATTGTGCTGCTATAAACATGGGTGCACATATATCACTGTGGTATGATGTTTTCAGTTCTTCTGGGAATATGCCTAGAAGTGGAATAGCTGGGTCAAATGGGACCTCCAGACCCAGCTTTTTGAGGAACCTCCAGACTGACCTCCACAGTGGTTGCACCAGTCTACACTCCCACC
>PVJX010047622.1:0-11801 GCA_004027295.1 Dolichotis patagonum
TATACTATTGTGTTATGTTTGATATTATTGTAATTGAAACTATGCTCAACTATAGCAGAGTAAGAGATATGGTGTTAGATACTGTTGATGTCCAGTTGACTTAATGTAAAGTACTGTGTTGCCTATGTTGTCCTGTTCTGATCTGCTCTGTACTGCCCCCTTTTGTTTTATTCTCTTTTAAATAAAAAAAAAGAAAAAAGAAAAGGAATTCCCCATCAATGTAAGAAGTCTGATTGACCTCCTATACCTTGATTTTATCCTATTTTTCCTCCTACAAATGCATTTCTCTTGGAGAAAAGAAAATGACGGTAGGAAATAATGAATATTAGAGGCAGATGATTATTTTTGATTTATGACTTCTAAAATTACATATGATAGCTCTTAAACAAAAGGTGAAAAAAGGGAAGAGGAGACATCTTTGTCATTTTATTAGTCTGCTTTAATTGTATTCTTTCATCTTGGCAATAAGCTGAATTTAGAAACTGTGGTCTGTGATTTGGCTTCTAAGCTGAAAAAAAATTTTTTTTCCTAACAAAATCTGAGCATTTCAGGGAAAAACATGAGAAGTCAATATTGTTTTGTTGGTGGCATCTCTGAATGGGATGATCTGGACAAAGGAGTCAGGGACAAACTGCAGACAATTATAGTAGCAGTGCCTGGGGGGCACAGGAGGTAGAAAAGCACGACAGCAGTGATTCTGTAGATTCAAGTACTGTTGGCTTCATAAAGAGACTGGTATGTATCTACTTTAGGGTTCACAACAGGAGAGGGAAGTAATGGATATCTGGGAAATCAAGAAAACTTGATGGAAAAGAAGGCTTTTGTGAAGGGTATATTTAAGAGGAAATTAGAGATAAGCAGCGCCAAATATTTAGGTAGTTGAAGTGATCATATCTTTAGGGAAAAGAAATTTTCTCTAGGATCTTCCAAAAAGGGAGGGATCATACAAGGTAATAAGCACATTGTCTGATGGTGAGAGGTCTAAGACATGTGTAAGAAACTAAGAATCAAAAGTAAAATAATTTTCAATGAGCTAAAAAGTATAGTGATTGTGGAAGCCATAGTTCTTATAGAACATTTAGAAAAAAATGTACAGAATCCTTCCAAGTTATTGTATGTGCCACCCTGTAACCGCTCTGCCGGGAGGAACTCTTGCAGGAGCACTCCCATCGGTCCATCCAGCAGAGGCTGGAGTTTCCTCCTGCAGCCTCACTCAGGAAGAGTCCCTACCTGGATTCATGAACTTTGGATATGAAAGGAACTTCCTCTCTAGGAACCAAAGCCCATCCACATTTGTCTTCACCTCTCTTAACTGTCTTTCTTTAAATTAGAAGGTCAACATTCTTGCCTTTACCAAGTAGACGTATGATCCTGGGAAGAGTATGTATCTTGGCATTCGTACCTGTAAAACAAAGGCTGTGAAGTTATACACCGTAACCCAGTGAGTCTCAAACTTGAGAATTCATTGGATGATCATAAGGTTTTGTTAAGACACAGATTATTAAGTCCTGAATAAAAATTCTTGACTCTGAAGGTCAGGGTGGGATCAGGGTGATTCCTTTGCTGTGAGCTCCCCAGTGATGCTGAGGGTCCACAGATCACACTAATTAGTGGTCTCCAGCAGTTCAGCGAACTATGAACTCATATGCCACTTTCCCATTGAAATTTTTTTCTCTCCTGAGCTGATGATTCAGTGCTAGGCTCCTCCTGGTTGGTGACAGAAGCCTCCCGAGTCTTCAGTGCAATATTCTTCATAAGATGTTTTCTCAGAAAGATCACCGCATGTATCATAAATGGGTGTTTCCAGTTTCAAATGTGTAGGGGGCACTAGTAAATTGTTCTGCTATGCTACCCACACACAATAAACACAGACTGAGAAGGTTCTACACACTTGAACGAGCCAGCATGCAGATAGATCGTGCAGCGCAAAGGACCTGTTAGGTGACATTTCTCCAGGGAAGGCAGTCTTTCATAAGGTGAGTATTAGTGTGGGTGCTGCTTAAATGAGGAAAGGATTTCCTTGTTCACAATGTGTGAGAGTACTTTCCGCACAGTCAGTTCCCCAGGTGATATGATGACCTGGATGGAACTTGATGTTGGGGTGTCTCTCAGTCTATCTTAAATCATTTAAAAATGTTTACTCCTTGGCATATAAGGTATTAAGCTGGATGCTTTGGGAGATACAACAGTAAACCAGATCAAATCCTCTCCTGGAATGGAATTTATAACCTGGTGCAGGATCTAACATGTGTATGTCCCTGGAGACAGCACGCAGGGCTGCTGCAGGGCCAACCGGGCTCAAGAGACACCGGATATAATTATTAGTTATGCGATATCAGATGATTTATGGAATCCCTTTGAGCTTTAGTTTCACGGTGGTAGCAAGGAAAACTAATAACCCATAGGATCGACTATGGCTTTACCGTGAAAACACATATGGAGTGCTGACCTCAGTGCTCAAAATATAGTATGTGTTCAACAAATGCAGCAGTTTTGAAACTATAAAAGTGAAAAATGATAAATGTAACATAGTTTTTTCAGTTATATATAATATAATTTTTCAGTGTGTTACATACTGAACTAAAAATTTTTCATTTATCACCTCAATTAATCCTTGTAACAACCCTAGTCAAATTGATTCTGCAACTGTTTATATTTTATAGATAAAGAAACAGTACTCAGGGACCTTAAATTGTTTTCCCAAGGTACTATAGGGTGCAAATTCCCCCGAAGGAATTTAAGCAAAGCATCCGGTTTGTACGGCTTGCACCCTTAACAACTATGTGTACTGGTTCTCTGAGAATAAACAACATTTTGGGGAAGAGGTCAGAAGTAGGAGTGAGATATTTCATGGAAAGTCTCAAAATTTGAGCAAGGACTTAAAGGGTCAGGGAATTTTGAATCCACTCTTTTTCTGCTCAACACATTTACTTATTTAATAAAATTTTATCCCACACTTATTTTGCACCAGGCATTGGTGCAATGCAGGAGGTGTGTGTTGTGTGACTGAGTGTCTTTGCCTTTTGAACCTTAGGGTCCAGAGGTGAGGAAAGAAACCCAGAGGTGACTGGGCAATGAATTAAAAGGAGGAAGGTAAGGTGGTGATTCACTGGGAACTGGGAGGTGAGGGCTGACTCTGCCTAGACTATGTTAAGCCCATGAGGTACAAGTGAGTGAGCAGTGCTTGGTCCAGTGGCTGGGCCTGACCTGGGATGCTCCTCTTGTCCTCTTCCACATGGTTCTTGCAGCTACAGTGTTCCTTACTGCAGCTGAAATGTCTCTGAGGTGAAATCCCTTCAAAGTCATCTGTGAGCTTGTATTTTTTTAAATAAGCTAATGCGATGGAATGTTTTTTGGAATTATTGACCAATTCCCCCCTCCAGCATGTTTTTTATTTCTCTCTTCTACTCCCTGCCTCCATTCATGCAGCTAAAGATTAGCATCCATTTCCTAAGAAAATAGTTACAGCAGGGTGGAAAGTTAGGGCTGAAGTCACCTTCCTGGCTGTGGTTTCAGAAGGAAAGGTGAAGACTTTTGCAGTCCCAAATTTAGAGGAAACCTATTTTTAAAAATGAGAGTTCTGCTCCTATCCCAGCAGAAAAAGGAGTCCTGAGCAAGGAAGGCCTCTACCACTAAAAGACTGAAACTGAATTTCTGCCACCTCAACTGTGAATGAAGAACTGAAACTAAAAATAGAAAAATGTAGGAAGTTAATACTTCTTACCTGATTCCATTGGTGGATGAATATTGGAATCTATTTGTATTAGTTAGGTTTCTGGAACAAAACACCTGACACCTGCAACTTAAAGGAGCAAAGGTTTACTTTAGTGCATGGGTCCAGTCTGTGGTACGCTGACTCTGAAGCATAAACTTCATGCGGAAGGGCAGGGCACAGAAAAGCTGTTCAGCTCACGGCACCCTAGGAAAAGGAAGTGCCAGAGAGTAAGAGTGGTGACTACAGTCCCTAAGGCAACCCCTCCACGACCCACCCGGAAGCTCACTTTGCTAATTCCCCAGGTATTTTTCAAGCCAGTCAAGTTGAACACCAAGATTAACCATTATATCACGGCACTGATTGATGCTAAGGTTTACGAACCTTTCCACATAACATTGGGTTTCAATAAGGATTTTTAATATTGCATTCATTCATTCATTCATTCATTCAATAAATATTATTAGACTGCCTGAGTTCTCAAAGACTAACTACACAGAGACTAACATACACAGCCGATTATAAAGACCTAGTGCAAAAATTACAAAGTCCATAATCTTCTGAATCTCTATGAATTTGAGGAGTGTTTTCTTCTAGTTCTATGAAGAGTGCTGATGGTATTTGGATTGGACTTGCACTGAATCTACATGTCATTTTTTATTATGTGGCCATTGTGATGATATTTGTTTTTCCTATACACAAACAAGGAACGCCTTTCCATTTTCAAATGTCCTCTTCAATCTTTTTTTTCAGAGTACTATGGTTTTTGTTATAGAGGACTTTCACTTCCTTGGTAAGGTTAGTTCCTAGGTATGTAGTTCTTTTTGAAGCTACAGGATTGTCCTCTCCGCCTTTTTGTTGTTGTTGTTGTTTTGGTGGGTTCATTGTTGATGTACAAGAATGCTATTGATTTTTGTGTATTGATTTTGTATCTTGGTGCTTTAATTTGTTTCTCAGTTCAAGAGTCTTCTGGTTGAGTTTTTATGTAAAGGATCATGTCGTTTGTGAAGAAGGATAGTTTGACAACTTCCTTTCTGATTCATGTCTTGTTTAATTCTTTCTCTTGCTTTCTTATTATGGCTAAAGTTTCACCTTACTCAAGAAAGAATGGTTATCATCAAGACCTCAAAAACAACAAATAATGACAAGGTGGTGGGGAACAAGGAACTCTTCTACATTGTCAGTGGGAATTTAAACTATTACAACCACTATGAAAATCAGTATGGAGGTTTCTAAAAAAGAAAAAAAAAACCTCAGAAATTCCATTTGACCCAGCTATGCTTCCCCCCAAAATTAAAGATATCATATGTCAGTGATATATACATACCCATGTATATTGCTGCACAATTCACTATAGCTAAATTTTGGAAGCAGCTTATATGCAGGACAACAGATGAATGGATAAAGAAAACATGAAACACACACGTGATGCAGTATTAGCAGCCATAAGGAATCATAACTCTGAGTTATTTGTAGAAAGATGACACAACCTTAGGCCATGTGCAGAAGGTTAAATATCCTAAGTTTACTTGTATGTGAGAAACCCAAAATAGAAATAATTTGAAGAGACACTGAAGAATGGGAAGGGGGGAGGGTTCATGGGTTAAGGGACACAGGGAACGGGCAGGAGGAGAGGGACGTAAAAATGACTACAGTGGGATATGTATATGTGCCATGATTATTATGGATAGCAAACATATACCCATAAAAAACTAGTGCCAGCAACAAAAGAATTAATGTACTAACTTAATTCAAATAAAGAAATACTGCATAAAACATTCCAAAATGGGCTGTCCCCACTGTCATTGCCATAGAGGACCCTGGTTTGGGATTAGATGAGATGATCAAGTATGCGTGAACCATGATAAAATACTGCATGCATGAGAAGTGGCCTCACCACACAGGCTGGGTATTTGGAGCAAGCATTTATACTGTGACGCCCCTCAGCCTCCTGTGTGGTGGTCACCCTGACAAAGAGTTCTCTGTTCTGTTAGTGCAGGACAGGCTCTGGTCCCCAGCTCCTAGGATCTGAAGACACTGGCGCTGAAGAGATCCCTGAGGGAGCAACGTTCCAATCCTCACAGAGGTACTGATCTTTCAGAAGGGGTAGTGAGGCAGAAGCCTCCACTGGGTTTATTTCACACAAGATTTTTAGATGCAGTTTTGCCTGGAAATTCAAAACAGTAACTCACATAGGAATCTGGATCTTGTTGGCGTACCCAAGAATTAATTCTTATATCTTAAAATGGGACTGAGAATCTGAGCAGGAAGAGAGTTAAATATATTTTCACACTTTGATCCAAATATACTCCTGTCATTTACTCTCTGCTCACATATCTGCAGCTGGTAGAAGACCCGAGATGGTTTTCTTCTGTTTCTCTCTGTTAGGTTGTTAATGGGAATGATTTCACCATGTTGGAAGAGCTTCAGCCATTATAGATGAGGATCTGACTTCAGGTCTAAGTTCTATTACATAAGTCACATAACAAGAAACAGACTTTAAAAACCCACAACATTTCTAAGTGTTGAATTGCATCTTTTCTCCTTTAGTAATTGCTGTTTTAAAAGCACCTAAATACCTGGATTTCAACAGGTAGATGCCACAGGGCTCTTACAAAGGGAGGCAGGTTTTATTGGAGCAGATGTGAGAATCAAACAAGCTAAGAAAGAGTAAGATTCACTAGAAATGTATGTGATTGGTATAGAAAGAGGATAATTAAATATTGGAGGATTTTTATTTTAAACTGGCTTGAAGAAATGAATGATTATAAAGTCAATAATATCATAGTGCTGAATCAATCTGTCATTCACCTGTTTACTTTCCCATCTCTCTATAAATAGTCACAGTTATTACATTTGTAGCAGAACTATTCATTTAGCTTTATAGTAGACATTGTGAAAGGCAGAAGAAAAATCAAAGACAACTCTTACCTTTGAAGAATTACAGTATGTTAAATGTGAAGATAATTTAAAGATGATGTTATTGTAATCCTATGCCCCCTTTTCAAGGTAAAAATACAGTTATTAGGTGACCTACTTAATATACATTTAAAAAATTGTAATTCTTAGTTTGGTAACTGTTTTTATTGATATTGGGTGAATCAGACATATCTATCTGCCTAAAACATTTCAGAATAAATAATCCCACTTCACCATGTAAGCAAGTGTGAGATCATTGGAAATGCCTGATCTATGGGACATGGAAAATTCTTCCTCACTGAGTCAGAAATTCAAAGTTTCAGGGTAGAGGTGAGTCTGGAGCAGGACTGAAAAAAAAATACAGAGCCTGGGGTCACAAATGGTAGGGAAAAGGCATTCCAGTTGTGACAAGCAAAAAAAAATAAATGCACAAGAGAGGAGACCACAAAAAAGAGAAAAAAAGGGAAAGAGAATTGGGTTATAAAAGGGTTAGAAAAGTGGTAGGGAAGACCCTGAGGGGGCAGAGACCTTCTGTGGAGGCCCGGGGTTGGATTCCCTGGGATGTGAGCACTAGTATAAGGAGGTTCAATGTTTGCTTGAGACATTTTTCCTACTATTTGAAGACTGGGTGTAAACCAGAGCTTTGAGAGGTGTGTACACCAAAGACCTCTAAAAGAGATAAACTCATCCTGGCAAATTAAATACGTACAGCACGCAGTCTGTCACATGTCTTTTCTCACATCTTTCTGTTGCATACCATTTCCTGATGTTTCATCAGAATTTAGAAGTTTGATGAGCTGCTCTAAATGGGAATATTTAGGAAATTCACAGTGAACTAATAACATTAGTAGTCATGCGCTTACTTGTGGAAGTAGTTAATTTCTATGCCTTGGGTATTTTTTTTTCTTTAAGGTTTTGATATACAGCTCAAATTATTGCCTATGTAAGGTGAAATGTATTCTTAAATACTATGCTGTCAAAGTTATAGCTACAAATCATTCAGAATACCATCACTGAAGGCAGTAAATATTTTATACCTTATTGAAAAATAATATTTCCCTTATAAAATGTCAAAATCATATTCCTTTTAGGCCCATTCCAAAATTTTCCCGAGAGGTTTAAAAGATGATCATACTTAAAGCCACATCTTACAAAATTGCCAGTGTTCTCACCTCAGAGCTAACCAACCAAGGACTGAAAGCCTGGCCAAAATAGTCTCTCTTCTTTTAAGTTGTGGGTGTCAGTTATGTTATCCCAGCCATGTAAAAGTGACTGAGACAGTTAACTTACTTGTAGGTAAAGGGGGATGATAACAGCAGAAGGCATCATAGGCATTCACAGCTGGCTGACATTGACTGACAAACTGAAGCCGGAACAAACTGAAGCCAGAGAGGTTGTGTAGGGCAGTGATGCCTGCTGGTCTCCTGAAGCTTGACGTGCGTAACTGGATGCCCGCACCCTTTTTAAACATTTGTCCTCATTCCTTCTCAGGGACCTGATAGACTGAAGGAAGAGGACACAAGTAAACAGCTTCCACGATGGCAGAAGTGTGGACTAAAGAAAGCCCTGTGGCCGTGTGAGTTTCGCCCCATTTCCTGAGTTGATGGAGAAGGCTGCTTACTAATTTTAGTTTGTGATGTGTGCCCTTCTGAAAATAAACAAGCAAATTTTAGTTAGGCTGTGTTGGGGAATTACTATCATTTGTCATCTTCAAATACGGGTAGGCCATTCCGGAGAAATGTTATGGATGGCCAGGAGATATTTATGAAGCGCTGTGGCTAAAGCTGTGGAAAGAGGGCACTTAGGACTTGTGCCCTCTTAGGCTTTGGTAGTGAGATGCGTTGGAGGGCAGCAGTAGACTCTGAAAACAATTTGGTAATGTGTTTCCTGAAAGATTTGTGCATCTTGTTCACTACTTATCACTGAAGTCCAGAGGGGACTTGAATAAATGACTAAATGTTCAAATATTTAAAAATTTGCAGATGCTTTGATACGCAAATTCTAAGAATTGGAAACCATCATGAACCTATTCAGATTTAGCTCTACGAATATATGTAATACTATTATAACCCTGGAGGCTTGAGATGGCTCATTTACGTCTATCAGTGCAGGGCTGAGGAAAAATTATACAACATTCTGACGGGATTATTGGACGGTCATGAATGCCGATGTTGCAGAAAAATATATAAATGATAAAGAAGAATCTGTGAAACTCTTTATGAGCAGGTCATAAAGCAATGCATGGGGTGGTAATCCATGGCTAGAAGATGATAAAGTAAGAATTTAATTTTTTTTTTTTATCGGTACCAGGGATCGAACTCACGACTGCCTGCTTGCAAGGCAGGCGCTTATGCCGCTGAGCTAAATCCCCAGCCCCTGATAAAGTAAGAATTACTAAAATGAGGCTCAGACACTAGTGAACTCAAACAAAAAACTATGCAATTTTGGACATTTATGCTGATGGCTCTGGTGAGGTAGCAGAGGAGCTTTGCCTCTTGTGGTTGCTCCAAATTCCAGGTGGCAATTGTGTCATGACTCATGTGGGTGGAAAAGGGCTCTGGAAGGTTCATATTGGAACTGAAGTACTGTAGTCTAGAGGAAAAAGATTGCACTTTCTTGACAATTCTGTGGTCAAATCTTGCCATGTGTCTTGCTTATCCCAAAGGGAGGAAAGAGCTATAGTCCTCCCATGCAACTGGGGAGAAGAGAACTCAAAGTATTCTGTGAACAACACTAAGGGTTTGACTTATCCTCTGCAATATTCCCTCAGTGTGTCTCCTGGGACATAGCCTCAAAATTCCAGCCAGTCAAGGGACAAGACTCCAAATTCAACATTTCTGAATGGCAACAATTTGGTCTCTTTATTGGAATAATTTTGTGTGTTTGTTTTTCTCAGAGTCTCATTAAAAGTTTCCCAGGCTGGGTTTAAACTTGCAATCCTCCTGCCTCGGCTTCCCATTATGCTGAGATTATAGAAACGTGATACAGTATCTGGATGTGGCTCCTTTTGATCCTTGACCCAATAGAAAAAAGTTTACTTCTCCTCTCCAACACAGCAGTAGAGAATGGTAGCATAGAAATAGGGCATCTATAGCATTTCCTTTCAGATAGGTAGGTCCTACCCAACCTGATATCTTACCATAAATCCTTAGCCTTCCGGGTCAGAAAAGCTTCTTGAGCAGGTTCTCTTTGCACCCTGAGGGAGGTGCTCGCCAGTCTGTTTTCCTCCAGTGCCCTTGGCTATGCTTTTGGAGGTCTTTTCTCCTCTCTGATTTGTCTTGATCAGTCTGAGGGACAATGGGTTGTCCAGTGTGCTTTTCTTCCTAGTTCACAAACACAGCTACTAACGTGTTTATCTCTTGACTACACAAAACTGTCACAAACATTTTTAGAAAGTGTTGTAGTCAGGGGTTGTGCAGAGAACAATTAGAATCAGGACATGGAGTTTATAATATTTTTATGATGGTCACCCAGAGTTAACACAACAAGATTCAGGAAATCTATCCATAACACCAAAGACAAAGAATATTTAGCCAAGGGCTTAAATCCCATAGCAGTGTCCCAGATGAGTCCAGATAAAGACCCAGAGCTCATGACAATGCCTCCCATGAGTCCAACTGGAGGTCTAGAGCTCACAAGAAGGACCCACACCAGTCTCTTTTACAGATCCGTGCTGGGAATGCCCAAAGGTTAGCGATGAAAACTAGGAAGTCTATGCCAGCAGGGTAAAGGAGCTGTGCTGGTAGGTTGAGGGTTCTACAATGGAGCTGAGACATCACACTCACAACAAACACCAGGGCTGTCCTGAAAAGCACCACAGCCATCCTCAATGACATGGAGGCCCCAAGCTCCTCTGATGACAAGCATAGTAGAGTACATACCAAGAAGCCAGTGTGATGAGTTCATTCTGGAGACCAAGCAGCACACGTCTTCCCCTCCGGAGCCAGGAAGAAATGCTTGATGTGAGGACCAGAGCTTCTCCAGGAAAACCTAAGGGCGCAAACAGCAACACATAGGAGAACCCACAACACCTCAACGTCTCAACGCCATAACGCCTTAACGTTCTTCCTTCTCCTTCACCATGTCTCCATTTATGCTGGCAACCTTCCTCAGGTGAAACATCTCTGCTCAGTGCCACAGTGATGTAATCCAGCTGGTGTTAAGTTGACCACCAGTTCTTAATCCATAACAGAAAGTTTGCCATTTCTTTTGTTAAACAACTCTCTCGAAAGTTTAATCAGCTTTTTCTGACGGTTGATTATGGTCAAGTCCAAAAACCACGTATCTGGTTCTTTATGTAAGATATGCCTCTCTCTGATGCATGTGAACTGCAGGCATTTTTAAGTCAACCGAGCTCTAGTGGGAGACCCACAACTTCAATCCTTTTTAATATTTTGGGTTATTTTGTGCAACTGAAAGGTTAACTGGGTCCTGTCTTAATCCATTCAACAGCTCAGAAATTGGTGTGAAAATTAGATTCTCGAGTTTTTTCCTTGGTATGAGCCTGAGTTCTAATCAATTTTTTTACCAGATTGTGATGAACAGATGCCTATTCCGATTCTACAAGACTCCGCGTTTTCTGAACCACCTCTGTGACTTCCCATACTAGCTTGTGAATCCCTTGCTTGTATTCTTAGCACATTGTTTTATTGTTCTATGCTAAATGCAGCCAATGGCTATCAATGCCTACTAGAAAAGTCATTTTTTCATAATTTTCCCTGCAGCCATGAGTTCATAAAACATTACTTTCCTTTTAAGTTTTCACAGATGATGATTTTACAAAACAGGGGACTTACGCAGAATGTAGATTGCTCTATTTCCAGTTGCAGCCAGAGATTCCCTGCTTCTGGCTTCCTGGCTGCTGAGGCAGTGCCGTGTGTGCTTTCGATTCAGTATTACTCGAACGCTAGGCGCTTGTTTCTGTATTGATCAAATCGGAGAGATTTTTTTTCTTCTCTTTTGTAATTCTTGTGTTTCCTGAAATTTAATTGTCATCAGATGATTGTCCCCAGGCAACTGGAATACTCGTTCACATTCAAGAGATTATGGATAAAAGTTTTAACTTTTAAATTTAAAATTGAAAACCCACCTCAGCGAATAAAGGATCTGTGGTTTGTAACCTGAGCATGTTATTCCCTGGGGCCAGGGGTTCCAGAAATGAATATTTTAA
>PVJX010047623.1:0-11800 GCA_004027295.1 Dolichotis patagonum
GAGGGACGGGAAGATCCCCGCGTGTGCGTGCCTTGGCCTCCCCGGGGCTTTCGCCTCGGGCAGGGTGAGGAGGGAGTGGGGAGGCGCGGGAGGGTGCAGGAGTGAAATGGGGGCGCTCCCTGTTTTCCTCTGTGGGGAATGGTGGGGAGTGGGAGGGAGTCAAGGAGCGCTTTGGGTTTTGCACAAGGGATGGCAGGCAGTGGGGGTTGGGCGAGGTGGGGGCACCTAGTGGTTTTTTCAGAGGTAGCTAAAGGGGTTGTGGGGAGCAGGTGAAGACGAAGTAGGGGGCTCCCTTGGGTTTCCAATCTAGGATGGTGGCTATTGGGCAAGGGAGAGGAAAGGGAACCTGTCTTGGTTTGGTCTATGGAGATGGCAGGGATGGAAGGAGTAGAGGTGAGGAAGGGAGCTCTTCATGGTTTGCAAGGGGGATAGTGGGGGTGGGCTGCAGAGAGAATGAGGAGCACCCCCCACCCCCCTCCCCACTGTGGTTGTGCTCTCCTAGAGAGTGGCAGGTGTTTGGGGAATGGAGGTGGGGAGCGTGGGGGATTTCTGCTCTAAGTGTGGAACCTGCAGAATTGTCACCCAGGTTGAGTCCTAGAAGGTATGTTTTCAGAATTGCAGGGTGTGACCTTTCTGTCTCAAAAATCTTGAAATCCTAGAGGTACAGCCTCCTGTACTGGGCTCTGAGAGGTTTGTGCTTTCGAAGTTTCTCTTCTATTCCTCAGGCCTCAGTCTTCCAGGACTAGATAGAGGTTTGAAAATCAGATAGGCTAATGAAAACATTGTGTATGGTTCGTGTTATTTTCTGTGTTTGGGAATGTGTGAGTTTCTCAGGTTTGTTTTGATTGCCTTTTACAATAAAATTCCTGTACTCAGCAGACCCCTTGGGAAAAGGAGAGAACCAGGTCTATTAATGAGATTCCAAGTTTGATTTTGGAAATTCCTGAAGGGTAAGAGATGCACAGTTGTAGCATTTTGCGTGGATTTCAAAAGAGGAGAAGTAGTAGGAGAAACGTGTATCTTTGCTGGAACCCCTTGTAGTATTTATTTAAATTATTCCATTGGGACTGACATCCCTTTGATTTGAATTTGGAGTAGATTCAGTTTTCCTAATTGGACCATCATTTTGTAATTGCTTGTAATGCTTCTCTGAGTTATCAAATGTATGGGAAGCTTATGGAACACCAGGAACAATTTTTTTGTTATCTTGATTAAGTCAGTTTTATTGTAAATGTTATGTTGTTCTTTGAAAATGTGAACATTTGCAGAATAGCACCAGTTTAAAATTACGGGTCCATTGAAATTTTATAAAGCCTTGCATCCCAGTTCATCCCCAGAAACAAACCCATCCCATTCCTTACATTGAAAAAGCAAGGGCTTCTGGAATGGTAGCTTTGCCTGTGGAAACTCATATTAGATAGATGTTAAATAGGCATCAGCCTTCAATGTGGTAGAGCTCTAATGCTTTCCCATTTTAGTTCCATACGGTTCCAATCGAGGCTTTACTTTCTGTCTTTAAAAACTGCATATTTAACATTGTAAAGGGCAAATGTAATCTTTATGCCACGGGAAATTGGTCAGATAGTTGAGCCATGGTTTGTGCAAACCACCTCACTATAATAAGTACATAGTCTAGAACTACCATATAGATTCTGTAACCATATATGGCTCTTGAAATTCCAGGCTGCCATTCCCATATTTAATTTTTAGAGAAGGAAACTAGTTTTTCAAGCAAGTTGGCAATTTCCAGTGAAGCTTTTAAGAGACTGTAAGATTTAAGTGGGTAGAATTTCTCTTGTGTAATAGTGCATTGGAACCAATTTAATACATGTTAAACTAAAGAATTACTTGAATGAGATAGCACTTTGTTTACTGGACATGTTGAAGTGGAAATAGAGTTTGAGTCTGGAAGACTGATGAAAATGTGATTATTTATGTGACCACATGTACCATGTCTAAAATTTATATGCTGTGTTTTCTGTGTGTACTTAACAATGAAAAGCAGCATACATTTACAATGCAGCCTCAGCCTATTTTTCTCTGAGGGATAGAATGCTGAAAGAGGTAAAATCTTTCAGGAAGTGCAAGCCTGTTGGTGGGAGGTGGCCCTCAAGCTTTTCTCTAGGTAAAAGGAGTGCCTTTTTGAGAACCTGTTGCTACTGTAGGACAGGAGAGAAAAAAAGATGAAGAAATTTCAAAAGTTATGGTCAATTTATCTTTCTGAATATTCCTAAAGATTTTTCCAATAATCATTCAAAAGGTAATTTGTAAATGAAGCCTTTTGTGAGCAATGCATCTTTACCTCTAATGTTTGGACATTTCTAAAAAAAAAAATAGCCCTTTGGCCAAGAACAGCAGCAAATCTCCTGAAACTCCTGATCCCTTTTTTCCTGCTCTCCACCTCTCAGCTCCCTTCGTCCCCACATCCCTCCCTTTTCCCCCTTTGGTGCCAGAAATACTGGCTTTTATAACCTAGTGGGAGTTGAACAAATGTTCCTACTTGCTTGAACTTTAGGCCTTATCTGTTTGGCTGCTTTCCCTAAATTTTGCCTACACATTTTTTTCTTCATTAATTGAACTACTGAGTTGTTTGGATTTGGGGTAAAAGGGAGTAGATTGTAATTATTTTCTCTTAAGAGATCTTTTCTTTTTTTAAAATTTTATTTAAAGAGAAAAAAAGCAAAACAAAAAGGGTAAAAATAATACAGAATTTCAAAAAAAAAGAAAGAAATCACTAGTTGATAAATTACATATTGTCCTCTTAGAAATAGTTGTTCATGTTACAAAATTAAAGCATACAAAGTAGACATTCAAACAGTGAGACTACAAACAGTTCTGTTCAACTATCCAACAAAAATTTAGTAATACGGTTATCAATCCTATACACTTAAACATTCATGCAGTTATATCCTTTAGAGAACTTTCTTTTCCTCCTTTTGCTTTTTAATTCCATTATCTGTTTAGTTATACCATGTTTAAGCTTGCTCAGTACCTTACTGATCTGTTTTGTTGTTATTTCCTTTTTAATCACCTTATATAATTCTGGTTTTTTTTTTGAAGGTAGTAGAAATACAACAGAACAAGACAGAACAAAGCCAATTGAGACAGTGCAGTGAATTTGATACAGAACCTCACAGCAAGTTACCTGTATAACAGCAATAGATACCTTCGTATATCTCATTATCTTCACAATAGTTCTCTAGTTAGTCAAGTATAGCAAAATCAAGCCAAAGACAGAACATTATAAAATAAATCAAAAGAGAATATTGAATAGAGCAAAACAAATAATCATAATGAAACAAAACTGAAAACAACCCTTGCTTTCAAAGAGAAGATAGAGGAGAACCCCCATACTTGCTATGCTGCACACAGTCATCCTGCCAACAGATGGCCAGACCTCCATCCCCAGTTGCTAAGGGTGGGGGGAATGTTGGGATGTTTCATTCCAAGCCCACACACGGGTAGGCTCAAGAGACACTACAGTGTCTCCTCCTGGCTCACACCAAAGAAAGGTGCTTACCAAGAGGGTGGGCAAATTGCTTCTTTGTGCAGGCTCCTGGATTCCGCCATGGCCATGGCCAGGAAGAGGTCTTTTCTTTCAACTCCTGTTGGGCAAGAGCAGAGAGAGGTTCTCTTTGTCACCAAAGTACTTAATTAAACAGAGTATATGACTGTTCGTTTATTCAACAAGTATTTACTGGGTTACCGCCTCTGTTGGAGGCTTTTGTGTTAGGTTCAGGGGTACAAAGTAGATAAGAAATGGCTTCTGCCTTTGTAGCATGGTTATAAAAATGAAAATAGTGAATCTGTAGTGTATAATCAAGAGTTATCTGGAGTCTTTTGGACACTAACATAGTCACTATATACATGCTTCAACTGTGCACAGTAGAGTCATTTCTTCCAGTGACTTACTCACTGCATAAATTTGACCTCATCTTCCCAACTGAGATATACTTCTTCATTCTTTGTAATGCAGTCACCTCTCTGTATTCTTGGATTCAATAGACCAAGGACTGAAAATATTTGGAGAAAAGTTGCATCCTTTTGAACATTTACAAACCTCTTTTTTTCTTGTTTTTTCCCTACACAGTACTCTGATAACTACATAGTATTTACATTGTGTTAGCAATTATAAGTCATCACTTAACTACATAAGAGGATATGTATAAGTTATATAAAAATAGTATGCCTTTTGAGCACCTGTGGATTTTGGTATCCACAGAAATTTCCTAAAATCAATCCTCCATAATGTATTATGGTTTATAACTTGTCTTAGAGTCTGTGGTCTCTTCTTCCATTTAAAAATATTAACAAATAGTTGTATGTATTTATGGGGTACAGTGTGATAGTTTGGTACACAAATGCAGTGTGTAAAGATAAATTTTGTGTAATGCAAATGGAAATAGCAGGTTTCTTGATGCTCAGTTTCAGCTTTGAGTCACTCTGTAGAGTAGTGGGAAGTGGTTGGCCAGCATCCATTCATGTAATTCAGAGCATCTTCTGATGGCAAATTAGGCTCCTACATTATTTTTGCGTGATCAACTTTGAATTATGGAGAACAATGGATAATGAAGCCCAGAAGACTGAATAGTACTAACTAGTCGCTCCATTAAGCCTTTGCTCTTCTGGAGGGCTAGTCCTGAGATCTTGGAGAAGCCCAGTATTTGCGGATTGTGTTAGACCAATGCTTTTCAGCCAGGGGGTGTTTGCCACATGGGTGGTTGGGCAGTTTCTAGATATTTTGCCAGATGCACTTGCTGTTATCCAGTATAGTGGCCAGGGATGCTGTTTAAACATTCTGGAATGCACAGGGCAGCCTGAACTGTCAATGATGCCAGTGATAGAATTTCCTCTACAAAATGCTGTAAAAGGTAACTCTTAAGAGAGTAGAGACCAGTAACAGTACATTCCTGTCACTGAACAGTTGACTGAACTCACTTGAATGGTCTTAAAAGTGATTAGTTCCTAAATAATTAGAATTAACAGCTACCATTTATAGTACTCTGTTAGGCACTTGTATATATTATATAATCTCTTCATTTTATAATGGAGGAATGAAGCTTAGAGAGGTAGTTAATTTGCCCTAGGTCTCATAGCTGGTCAAGGTTGGAAATAGAAATCAAAATTAAGATCATCTTATTCCTCTGAAGTTTATGGTTTTGAGCACAACTTTATACTGTCTCCCTTGAGGCATAAACCATTCAAAATCTTACTTAACACAATGAAAATTACTGCATGTCCTATATACCATTGAACTTGCTTGAAAGTAATTAAAACTGTGAACGCTAAATTTGATCATACTTGGAGTGTCAATGGGTGGGGGAAAGGGGAAGCCAATACAAACTGAATACCTACTACAGCCTCAGGAAGTACACTAGTTGAATTTACACGTATTATCTAATTTGATGTTCACAGAACTCTGCAGAGCAGTTAGGATGCACATTTTACAGATGAGCATGAGAGAGGTTAGTGAAGTAATTTGCTTGGATTGTGCAGTTTATAAGTTACCGAGTTAGGGTCTGAATTGATGTCCCAAGACTGAGCTACTGTCCTTGTTGCTTGCTGTAAATGTTGATGATGAGTTGAGAAGCCTGGTGGAGGGAGGAAAGTAACTGGTCAGGAGTAAAAGTAATTTCAAAGGTAACTTAATTCACAGAGGATTTTGCTATATTCAGGTAGAGAATAGAAATGTGAATTTCTGTACCTTACTCAACTGATGAGAACTGAATTCAACATAAAGGTTGTTCTGGAGGTCTACTGAAAATGACGCTGTTACTGTCAGCTTGGAGAATTTTGTTCAGTTTTCGTCTTACCTGAATTTTTCAGGTGGTGCTTTATAGCCATGAATGTGGAGGTCACCTGTGTTTATAGCCTCTCAGCAGTTTACCTTCAGCCTTACCTTTAGGACTGTCCTGTAAAACTCCATAGTGATAGCATTTCAGTTTGTTGTCTTTTCACACAATTTAAACATTTGTGCTTTTTATGGATGTTGTTTTTTATACCTGGTGGAGGGAGGAAAGTAACTGGTCAGGAATAAAAGTATGTTGTTTTTTATACTCATCAAATTCATACTTGTGTTTTCCATATGGGGGTGTTTTGTTTCAACAGCTAAATATTTATTTTAACTTTTGATGTGTTTTGTTTTAGGACATAAAAAGGATTTAAAGAAAAACAGCCCAGTAACAATCATATTTTGTCTGGAAAGCAGTTTTTGTGTGCGTGGGCAGAAAAAGGAACCTCATGTTTCATTTCATTTACTTTAAATTAGAAAGGAATTTTAACCATGATTCTCAAGGGCCAGGATGCTGGAAAAAAATAACTATTATTTAGATAAAATGCATGTTTTGATTTCCACATAGGACTATGAGCCATAGTTTCTGATTATAATAATATCTTGATGCTGACTATAGCAATCAGTCACTTGAATAATCGGCTCACTTTGTGCAGATAATAGGCATGATCATGCTGTTTGATTTTGTCCCTCTCCCCAATGATTTTATTTAGTTTTTATTTTTTGTGGTCCTGGGGATGGAATTGAGGTAGGCAATGTGCTCACATGGTAGGCAAGTGCTCTACCTCTGACCTATCCTCCAGTCCTACTCCACTGCTCTTAGAGTAGACACCAGATAGATATTAAAATTTGCAGAAAGCAGAATCCTTTTTGAAAATCTGCTTTTAAATGATAAGAAAAAGTAGTACTTATCATGGTGGGAAAATGTAGAAAGTAGAGAAAGAAAGAAAGAAGGAAGTGCCAGGAAGGCACTTTTTTCAGGAAGAAATTTTCTCAGGAAGAAAATAAAGATCAGGCATAGAAATTAGTGGCAGTATTTTCTGTATCTTTAAAAATGCAGTAAATTTTAATGGTTGATTCACTGCAAAATCTCTCACTTGTAAATGTATTAAGTTTTTTTTCAAACTACCAAAAGATTTTCTGAATGATTGCTGCATCTGTACATAGAGTTACGATTGTAATACAAGTGAAATGGGAAAGCTGCCAGTGAGTTAGAGAACCACTAGGGCTTCCTCATGTCAGCTCTCTTAAGAAATGAAGGCTTCTACAAATTTCTCCTCCTCCACCTTACTAGTAGAACATTGGTATTAGGTGGGACTATCTACTCATCATTCCCTTCATTTTATTGATGACAGATCTGAGACTCAATGACATAAAACAGCTGATTCAAGTTCATATAATATGTTAATACTGGAGTTCCAGTTTGAATTATTTTCCAGTTTGCATTTTTAGGTCTTTTCCATACACAGGTAAATTTGTATTGCCTAAATTAAAGACTTTACAGTTAAGAACTTTTCAGAGATGGCCTATCTCTGAAAAGAACAACTTTTATGGTGGTAAAAGTTTATGTGGTAGTCCAAAGGCTACCACAAGCCCAAGAATTTCTTAATTTTGGAAAATAACATTTGTAAGCAATATAAGGATTTTATTCTGTATTACTTGTTGAGTTAAACATTAGTAATAGAGAACCTCTTCTATGCATCTAGCCTTCGGTTTAATTATCCCTGGACTGTTGGACAAGTACCAAAGCATATCAAGTATGTCTGTAAGTACAAGAATAAAAAATGTCTTGAGGAATCTTTAGATATGGTAGCCTGGAAGACCACAGTTAGAGCTATTACTCCATGAAAAATAGTTTTTCCTCTATGAAATGAGATGTCTGTGGAAATTACAGGATGACATTTTAAAGATTTCATTTGTTTCCAAACCTAGGTCAAAAGTTAAATTATAGCAAATGCAGTCAGGCAGCATCATTAAAATTAAAATGAAAATTAAGCACACAGATACTTGTTCTTAGACAAAATAAGTTCTTTAGCTTCTCTTCCCTTTTATCCCTGCCACTCTTTCTTTCTTTCTGTAGCTGTGTGGGTCCCTCTCTGTGGCTTCCTTTGCCTATATCTGTTTTACTCTCATGGTTACGTTTTTCAGCCTGTCTGACCGCCCACTTTTCTTTTTCCAGGCTCTTGCCATACCCAGATCCTCACAGCACATTCATCTGCTATTGCATCTCTCTCTTTCCCTCCCTTGCCAATGTTAGAGTTATTCTATCTGGATTGGGCTAGGACTGGTTCTCAGCTTTGGATGTACCAGGGAGCTGATCTTCAGGGCAAGTATCAAGTGAGAAGACCTGGTGTCATTCTACACAGAAATGGTACTGAGAGGATGGGTTAAAATACATACAGAGGTTATATAGGCTTTGCATACTCTTAAATCTGAGTACAGAATCAGTATTTTTTCTTTATACCCAGGGCCTCAGAAAATGCCAAACTTAGAAGAAATGGTGAATATGGATGCACAATGCCAATGGTTTAATATGAGAATGAGTAAGAAAATTTTACCCTTTTTTTGGAGTGTGTTTTTAAGCAGTATTTCTCCTGTTCACCATTATTTCCTGCTAATGAACGTGCGCATCATCAATAAGTGGCCATATTTTCCTAGCTCCCTATAATTCACTGTATTTCTCTTCCAAAAATGGATTTGTTCCTCTGGATTTAAACACTGGTGTAATTGTGTCTCATTTTTGAACTACTATAGAAATAAATTGCAAAGAAAGGAGATATAAGTAGAGTATGTTTTTTAATAGAGTATTCCAGAGAAAAGAACAAAGTAAGTCTCTCTCCTCTGTACTTTACTGCTTGTGGAATTTGTTGATTTACCCATATAAAGTATGTTACACATATTTCAAAACGTAGACTGTTCCATAGACACTGTAATCACAATAATTTGTAATAGCCACGAAGTTTTAGATTTACTTTCATACAAAGAAATAATAGCTGGAAATTTAGAGATTTTATAGATAAAGTTGTTCTGATGAGGATGTTACAAAACTAAATCTGTATATTTGATCAGTTAATAAGTCTTGTCACTCATTTTCAATTTTAGAATGTGGTTAACGCTCTGATTGACTCCTACCAGATTTTAATCTGTAATATATTAAGAACTTTAAGCATTGGTGTTTCAGTTTAACCTGCCAGACCTCGTTTTATGTGCCATTCTTGTTTGTAAAGCTGATTGTTAGCATCTGCCTATAAGTATAATCAGTAATCTGTACTTCGATGTGGCCAGGGAGCTGAAGTAATGAGTCTCCCTTCCCCTGACTGCTTAGACATTAAGGAGTACACACACACACAGGCAGATATGCAAGTTATAATGCATATTTTATGTCAGTAAATGATAGTAGTGGATTTAGAGAATTAACAAAATAAATATTTTTCTCAATACTTTCTAAGAACTATCTTGCAAGTGATTGTAGTTTGCAAAACTGAAAATGATAAAATAATTAAAGTCCTCGGAAAGATAGCTTCTAGAAGGTAAAGAAGTCTTTTAAACTCCTTGTCAAAGATTCTGCACCTCCAGATGCCAGGATTGATACAGGTTTTCAAACCCTCGGCTTGTTCATTCCCTTTTGGGCAGTAAGAAGCCATGCTTCTCTTAAGGAATGGACTGGGAAGGGATTTTTCCAATGTTATAAGCACACCTAATCACACTAAAGAATGAAACCAAGCTGCCAAACTAATACAAGGAAGTGAACGTTCATATTTACATCTATAGATAAAGCAGTTGACCTTTGATAGAACTACTTTTAATATATCTACTTTATTAAGCCTCCAATTTGATAAGTTTTGGCAAATATAGCCATAGTCAGGATTTGTGTAGTTTTCATACCCACAGGTTTCACTATGTCCCTTTGGCAGTACATTGTTTCTTTGCCTCATTTCTAAGCAGCCTCTGATCTGCTTTTGCGTGAGAGCCACATTCCAAGTTAGTTTTGAAACTTTGCGGATCCTGTATACAACTATCATATTTATGTCCCAAATGCAGTTCTATGCATTTAAGGTAAAACAATACTACAGAGGAATTCTAGACATTGATTTTCTAGAATCTTTTTCTCATTGTCTGCAAGTAACTTGCTTAGCTATAGTTGGATCAAAGGAAAATTACAGCCAAGAGACAAACAATTCTGATAAACGAGAGAACAGTGTACGTTCTTAAATAGGGTCAGTGAACTGTTAAATCCTGGAAGAACAGAAAAAAAGTAATTTCAGCTTTGCTTCATCTGTTTTTTTTTTTTGAGGGGGTACCAGGAATCAAACTCACTCATGCCAAGCAGGCACTTGTGCCACTGAGCTAAATCCCTAGCCCCACTTCATCTATTTGTAAACCAAAAAATAAAAGAACGAAGGATTTATATTTGTGTACGGTCATGCATTTAAATAAGATAGGTTTATTTTCTGAGAAATATGTTAAGTGATCGACTTTTGGACCACTCAAAATATACAGTCCATTATTGACTGAAATTTTTTTTTGAACTCACAACCTAGTTCTTGCCAGGCAGGCACTTACGCTGTTGAGCTAAATCCCCAGCCCCCGGACCAAATGTTAATGTGGCACATGATAGTATGTCTATACTCCCAGCGGCACATACACATACTTCCACACACAGACACACAAATCATTTTATAGGAATAACACTATCTTTGAGTCCTCCAAAAGATTTGAAGCAGGCTTTAGAGGGCATTTTCTGTGCATAGAAAGTTTACTATCTTTACATACATTTATGTGCAGAGCAAACTTTTAGTATGCTGGATAATACTTTCTTAGCAAGATATTCAGTTGGACGGTTTTAAGAGGTACCATACTGATATACAATTTGTCCCTTAATCTGTCCCTTCTCTCTCATTCTTTCAGAAAAATTCAGATGTCAAAAAGTATCTGTCTCTGTTTAATGGCTGTTGCTTTGGCCTGTATCTATTGTGTTTCTTCCACTCCCGATTTCTACTGTTTCTGCCCTCTCTGTCTTCCTTCCCTAATTTTCTTAATCTGTGTCTTTCCTGCCTCCTGATAGTACTTTTCTTGCATTTTTGTGATTTGTCAGGACAGAGCCATTTTTATAAACATCTCCAGACTAAATAGGCAGCAAACTAATTACAACATGTTGGAAATGTATCGAGGGCTGTATTTCTTATTTTTCATTTTGTGACCCAGTAACTTCTAACTACTTCAGGTTTGGAGCTCTACTGAATGTTGGACAGTAGTGAAAGGATGATATTTGGATATTCAATGTTGAATTTATTTGTTGGGCTATGCTATGAGAGTCTTAATACCACTAATCATTAAAAATAAACGAATTATTTATATTATAATTCTTATGAAATTTTCTTAGCCAAAACTAAAGCAATCAAACCGATCTTGAGGTAAGGGAATTTATACTTCCTCATACTCTATAAACATATTAAAAACCTCTTCAACATTGCTAAAAACCCAGAAAAAGCATGCTATAAACAACGGACCTTAATCCAAAGTAGGACTTTAGTTCATAATGAGTTGTGCCAGGCATACCACATTAATGCAAGAAATTAATGATGGGAAATTGTAAGGAAGGCTTTGGGCGGAGGTATGTGGAAACTGAGTACTTTCCACTCAGTTTTTCTGTAAACCTAAAACTTCTCAAAAATAGTCAACTAAAAACTACCCTTTATACCTTTGGGCTTTAGAAAAACAAAGAATATATAAGATACTTTTTGTTACTACCTCATAAAGTCCACTGTTTTAAATTCTTCACCTTGAGTGAGATAACTTGTGTGGCACGGTCCTCTGAAAAGAGAAGGTTCAGGATCCCTTGAAAGCTGGGCAGTAGTGCCAAATGCCAAATGCCGTGCCTAACTGCACAGTAGGCAGGAGACAGGTTGCTGTGAGCACTTAGAGGATTCCTTGTCTGCCACCCACTGGTACACCACGCCATCCAGTGGTAGAATCCCAGACTTGACCAGTTCCTGTCACCCAGTGAGC
>PVJX010047624.1:0-11799 GCA_004027295.1 Dolichotis patagonum
CCTTTATAGCTTGTACTGTCTTACTATGACTGATCTTATTTGAATCTGGGTTGTTAGATTACTACTTTATATTGACTGATTTTATTCAAATCTGTTATGATTGATATCATCAAGTCTAAGTGTATAGGCAAGTACACTGAAGATGACAAGATTCACTAAGATACCCACTCTGGTTTGATTATTACTTGCTTTTGAAGTCTTATAATGTCTCCAATGCTTCATTTTTATTAATGTTATATGCTGCAGAGACATCATGTTAACCATTGTAGATCACCTTGTATTGTGGATTTATGTGACTTTTCTGCCTCATGCTTTTCTAGGAATTGTTTTATTTTATCTTGCTTTTTTTGTTTTTCCTGCTAATACAGAAATGATAGATATACATGTAGAGACACATGCATGTGTAGAGCTTATAAACAGTTTACGAGAATCAACTATATAACACATGTTGAAATAAACAGCTACCTTGAAGAAAAGGACACTACAGTAACCAGTGCTGATTCCATAATGTCATGATGTGAAGTCCAGAAAAACTATCACTTTTTGTTCAAAGTGATCTTAGCTTGCTTTGCCTTGTCTAGGTTCAACACACATTAAGGTATGGATAGCTGAATTGAGGAGAATGTGACACGCTATGACAGCCATTGTTGGCTTCCCTAATGTCTGGTCCTGAAGACCTGAAATGCCCTCCTCACCCTGCTCAGATCAATTCCATACTAGGTGTTTTCATGTGAATTCCCTGTATGTGACAATATGGACAACTATTTGGAAGAAAACAAGAGTCAATATGATAGAGAGTGAATATCTCTGATTGTCTAGATTTGTGATTTATGTCTCTTACATTGCTTTCTTGTGATCTGCTTTGCTCTGTTTTGTTTTGTTAATTTTACCCTTTTGATATAATTGCTTGTATATTTGAGTGGGTAAGATGGATGACTATATTGCTGTTTTTGTTCAGATGATGGAACAGAACTGTTAACATTCTCACTGTTTGAATATCTACTTTACATGATTTAACTTTGTAATTTGAACACCTATTTCCAAGAAGTCAGTATGTAATTTGTCAAGTAATAATTTCTTAGGTTTTTTTCTTGTTGTGCTTTTCCTTTTTTCCTTGGAATACTGTATTGTTGATACCCTTTATTCTGTTTTGTTTTGTTTTCTCTTTAAATAAAATTATTTTTTAAAAAAGACTGCTCTTTTGTAGTTAAGTGTGGTGGTACATGCCTATAATCCCAGCACTTGGGATGCTTAAGGAGAAGTATTGCCAATTCGAGGTCAATCTGAGATGCCTGGTGATCTGGCCCACGGATCAGTCCATGGGTCTCACCTGGAGAGGGAACGGTGATGGGGGGAGGGCAAGAGGAAAGAGAGACAGAGACAAGTTGAGCAGTTCCAATCAAGTCTCATTTATTGAGGAAGTGCACATGGTTTATATAGGGTGAGGGCAGGAAATTGTCATCATCAGGCAGAGACGTTGTGGAGAGACCAGATAGGTCACAGTCATGTCGGCCAGGCAGAGAGGATCATAGGTAATGTAGGCAGATGCACCAAATGCGACAGGAGGGCGGGATGGGGTGGCAGCAGTGAGGCTATCATGCCTCTCCCTACATCCTGGTAAGATCTTCTTAAAAAAAACCAAAATGAAACAAAACAACCTGCTCCATTCTATACCTATAATGTAACACACTGCACAATGCACCCAGGTTATGCCGTTCCTTTCTGAATCTCCTGCAACACCTATGGACACCACAGGGTGTAACTCAGCCCTTAAACTCTGTAGTTCCTAGGCCTCAAGGCACTCAACAGAATTTTGGCCTTAGTGTGGAAGAATCAACTTTCAGGAACAAAAGGATGAATGTTGGACAGAGTATGTCATGAACACTGAATTAGCTGGTGCTTCTGGGACTGGTAAGCAGGGTACTGCTTGGATTTATTTTGCTTTTCCTTTAATCACAGGTCTGCATTCTCTTGCAATGAACTAAAGGGGTTCTCCTCCTATGATCTGTTTTCTTTCCTGCAGTGTGTGGGTTGAATTTAGGAGCTGAATGGACTAGAGTCTTCTTCCTTCCCTCTTTAGCTGTGCTCTTTTTGATTTTGATAATGCCTCCACAGGCATGGATATGTAGAGGTTTTGTGCCTTTGTCCTGTGATCAGATACTTCAGTGAAGTTAGAGGGGAGGAAGGTGCACTGTGGTTAGTCAAGTATCCAGTTTTCACTGACTTCTTAACAGCCTTCTCAGTCTCCACTCCTTTCCTCTGTGATAAACCCGACCTCCACTTCTATCTTCTCATTCTGTGAGGTTCTAGATGGGTACAGTATGCTGCACCCTCTGGCTGTGCCTCTTTTCCCAGGCTCTTCACTTGAGCTTTTTCTCAGCACTCCACAATGTAGCAATACTCTGGCTGTGCTCTCAGTGATGCTGTGGACTCTAGGGATTTAGAAGCTTTTGCTTGGTTGTAGAAAGTCTCATGTTCAGACACTGAACAATGGGCAGTGGCAAGGATATTTTACAGACTCAGAAGCACAGGTGTCATGATGGGAAATGGCATGTTGTGTTGCTGATCATGTTACTTTTCTCCCCAGGGCCACATCAGTGGAGACCACTGCTTGTACATGCAACTCTCTGAACCATGGATCCCTAAGAAGGACTGTGTCTTTGTTTTTTACTTTCACAAAGGCCTGCTGGTGATTTTTCAGTCACCCTCTCTGAGTGATTATCTGGCTGTCAGTTACACTGGGTTCCTAGTCCATGAATATCGCCCTCACTGGAGTCCCTCTCCCAGTGAGGAGAGTGGGTAGGCTGGAGCCAATCTCAGCAGACATGCTCCATCTTTCAAGCATATTAGATACTTTTCAGGGATGATATGTTTACCAGTAGGCCTGGTGTGTAAGAAGTACTGGGTGCCCGAGTGGCCCAGCTTCCCATTCTGCACTCCCCTGATCCTGGGCTTGATTTGGTGGGTTACTCCTGCAGGTTGCCTTAATGTTTCTGTGTTCATCTGCCTCCTGCATTACTGAGTACCTGAATTTTCTATTAAAAATCTTCTAAATTTCCCTTATGCACTGCTGTCTGTACTCAATCCTTTTGGCTGGTCTTTATATTTCTTCCTTTGAGGGTTTTTGGCTCAATTCACTTGTTCATTTAATGATTAGGCTGCTTCCATTTCTGTTCAGATTTTTGAATTCTTTACATATTCTAAATATTAATCCTCTCTTGGGGAGTAGCTGGTAAAGACTTTGTTCCATTTTTTCAGTTGTGCCTTCTGTTCATTGTTTCCTGTGGTGTAGAGAAGTTTTTTACTTAGTTGTCATTTAATTTGCTTATTGCTGATTTACTTCCTTTGCTGCTGTGGTCCTATTCAGGAAGTCTTTTCCTGTGCCTATAACTTTAAGCTTATTTCCTACATCATAGTCCAGCAGTTGTGAGGTGCCCAGCCTGATACGAAAAACTTCTATCCATTTTATCTGATTTTAGTACAGAGTAAAATCTCATTTCATTCTTTTGCCAATGGATAGTTTTCCTTTTGGCTATTGCTGAAAAGTGTCTTTTATTTAACACTTATTTTTGCCTTCTTTGTCAGAGGTCAAATGGATTTAGATGAATGAGTTTCTTTTTATGTCTTCTGTTTTATTTGGCTACATGTCTGTTTTGGTAAAAGCATTGTGTTTCTGTTACTTGGCTTTATATTATACTTTTAAATGTGCTACTGTGTTGCTTTGAGGTTTGCATGGACTATTATGGGTCTTTTGAAATTCTCTATAAATGCTCGGTTTGGATTTTATAGTTTGGTTAGGAATGGTGTTAGTATTTTACCAGGGAGGACAAGAATCTGTAGATTAGTTTTGGTAATGTGGCCATTTTGGCATATTTCTGTCAGTATGTGAATAAGACAGATTTTTCCATTCTCTAGTGTCTTGCACAATAGTTTTTCAGTGATCTGTACTTTTCATTACAATGGTCTTCCATCATGTTTGATAGGTTGATTCCTAGTTATTTATTGAAACTATTTTAAATGAAATCATTTTCATTTTTCTCTTAGTAGTTCATTGTGGTACATAACATAGTTACTGATTTTTTTGTGTCAATTCTATATCTTACCTCTTCACTGAATTTATTGAATTTAATTGTTTCCTGTTGGACTTTTTAGAGCCTTTGTAAACAGTCACATCATCATCAAATAGAGAGAATTTGAATTCTTCCTTTCTATTTTTTTTTATCACTACCGGGGATCAAACTCACAACCGCAGACTTGCAAGGCAGATGCTTATGCTGTTGAGTTAAATCCCCAGGCCCTCCATTCTTATTTGTATACTTTTTATTTCTTTTTCTTGTTCCATTACGTGGGTGAAAATTTTAAATACTGTATTGAACAGGAGTGAAAAGAGCAAACACAATTGTCTTATCCATAATTCTGCAGAATATGCTTTCAATATTTCACATTACATTATGATGGCAGTTGCATTTTAAACTTAGTATTTTTATCTTTCTGAGGAAAGATTCTTGTAACATATCTTCTGCAGGTTTTTTCAGGATAAAGACTGTTAAGTATTTTCAAAATCATTTGCTACATATAATGAGATAACCATGTGGTATTTGTCCTTGGTTTTAATCTTGTGTAATATTATGTTTATTGATTTACATGGGTTGAAACATCATTGCATCATTGGTGGCACATGCTTGACAATGTTATATGATCTTTATGGTGATGAATTTTATTTTTAAGAATGTTATTGATGAAATTTGCTTCCATACTGACCATTGATATTTATCTACAGTTTTATTTTATGTTTAGTCTTTGTTCAATTTTGGCATCAGGATAAGGATTCATAGACACAGGTTAATTACTTCATAGAAACAGTTTGAAAGTAGACTTTCCTTTTTGGTTTAGGAGAATTTTGAAAAGCTTAGTGTTAGTTTTTCTTCAAATTTAATAAAATTTAGCAATAAATACACCAAATCGTGGGCATTTCTTCATTGGGAGTTTCTCATGATTACTTCAGTCTTGTTTCCTTTCATGAATCTTTTAAAATTTTGTCTTCTTTCTTCAATATTCATGTGTCATAGGTGTCTGGGAACACACACATTTCTTATAGATTTTCCAAGTTATTGGAATATATCATTAAAGTCACTTCTAGTAATTCCCTGGATTTCAGTGACATCTGTTGTAATTTTTCCTTTTTTGGTTCTAAATTTTTTAGTTTGGTACTTCGCATTTTCTTTTTAAATTTTGACTAAGTCTTTATTAAGATTTATGTTTCAAAGAGCAACTCTTTGAGCCATTTATCCTTTATATTATACTTTAAGGCTCTATTTTATTGAATTACTGCTCTGATATTCACAATTTAATTTCTTCCACAGTGTTTGAATTTGGGGTGTTCTTTTTCATTAGGACATTGAGATGTACCATTCATTTATTTATTCAAGATTATTGTTTTTGTGATGTAGGTACTCAGCCATAAATTTTCTTCTTATGACTGTTTTTATTGTGTCTCAGAGATTTTGATGTGTTGTGTCATCATTACCTTTTGATTCTAGGAATTTACTTTATTCTTCAGTATATTCAGAGAACCATTGGTCATTCAACAATGAATTATTAAATCTCTGTGATTGGTCACTATCTGTGATTTCTTTCTTATTGATTTCTATTTTTATTTCATTGTGATAAGCTAGGCTGTGATTGTATCTGACAGGCTGTGATTGTATTGCATAATTATTTAAATATGCTTCACAACTTAAAGTGTGGTGTAATTTAGAGAAGGTTTTTATGCTGTGGAATACAATATGTAAATTTTTGCTATATTAGCACTCTATAAGTATCTATTAATTTGATTTAATCTATACTGTAGTTTATGGTAGGAAGTCTAGGTCCAGAGCTTTAGTGATTCCTTGGCACACTGAGTAGAGCATCCCTGCTAGGGCTGTCCCACTCAGAGTCCGCTCCACAGTGCATCACTGCTTTCTGTAATCTCACTTCCACCCTTCTCTAAACTCACTTTCAACCTTCTCTAAGCTCACTCCCACCCTCCCTCTTCAGCCTTATATATACTCCTGCACATCTGTAATAAAATCAGATCTGCACCATCAGCCTGATCTCCACATTTGTCTTTCTGTCATCCCTTGTCAGTCCCCTGCAGCCCCAAAATGGCCACAAGGGGTGCCCAAAGTGGTGCAGTTGTGCCTCCTTTGCACTCAGTAAGTGGCTCCCACCCACATGATGGGCTCCATGCTTTGCAAGGAGCAGCACCCACAGGCATGGGCTCTTGCTGCCCTCTTGCAAGCTAGGCAATGCAAAATTGCCTATTCCACCCTTTCCCAGTATTAGGAAATCCTTCTCACCCTTAATCCCTGGCTCCACACTGCTTACCTATGGGGCCCTAAAATTGGACTCAGCTCCTAAAGTGTGTCCAAGTGGTTGAACAGCATGAAGGGAAAGTGTTTCCCCTGGAGCTCCAACCTACTCTGCTCACCATTAGAGCTTGCCTAATGGGCTCAGACAATGTGACTGGGGTTGATTTGGAAGCCTTCCTGCTGTTAGTGGATCCTGCTGCTTGTGCCACTGTGGTGCCCACGGGGTTCCATCCCTCACCCAAGAATTGGAAAAAGATCTCTCGCTGAACCAACAAGATCAAATAAACCCAATTGAGGAGAGGACCTCTATTCTGCTGCTTAAAGTAATGAAAATATACCCTTTTTTTAAACCCTTAATGGGTCCAAAGATGGCACTGAGAGAAATGTCCCCACCCCAGCCAAGTTCCCCACAGGCCAACAAACCCAAACCTTTGCCCTGGCAGGCGATGAAAGTGGAACTTGACTGGGATGACCTGCCTGCCTGTCTGGAAGCACCACCTACTGGTGACACAGCTACATTACAGACTAAAGATCCATGAGAATCTTACTGCTGGACAAATATGAATAGAAAATCTCAGTCTACCACTACAGAATGGCATGATTATTATGAGGGCTTATGCCATACTCAGGATAAAAGGGGAAAATATTGGGAGTGGGAGGAAGATGTAAATGATGTGTTTCCTGTTAATTTACATCATAATCCTGCTCACCCTTTGCCCTGGTATCCTCATGAACATACCACTTTAAGGCACCTCCGGGAGGCAGTCAAGGAGGATGGCATCCAAGAACCTTTTGCCCAAGTACTCCTTGAAACATTATGGAACTTAATTGTCCCACTGACTTGAAACAGCAGGCGAAAGCCATTTTTAGTAGTGGTCAACACCTAGACTGGCTGTCTATGTGTAAAGATGAATGCAAACAACAGGCAGAGAGAAACCTTAGAGCCAATGTGGTACTCAATTATGTATGCCTTCTGGGAGTAGGCATTTATGCCTCTCCAGTCATACAGGCACAAGGTCCTCCCCAATATTTTGATCAAGTAAGGCTAGCTGCCCTGAGAGTTTCTAACTGCTGCCATGCAGGCCCTGTAACTCCAAAGAGCAAGCTAATGGAGGGGGCTAATGAGGACTTTGCCTCCTTTGTTTCTAAAGTTCTAGAATCCTGCAAGTGAAAGGTAAAACATGAGGGAGCTTCTAATGCTCTGGATAAAGAGTTGACTTTTGAAGGAGCTACCCCCACATGCAGGACATTAATAGGCTCCAGTAAAAGTGAAGACCTTGAGAGATGGATCCTAGCTTGTAAGGAAGTTAATGCCCCAGGCGCACAAGCCTTAGTGGCAGCCTTAGCAGCTCACCTAAAAATAGGCACTGCCAGCCTACCACTCTGCTTCACATGTAAAGACCCTGGACATTTTGCCTAAGACTACCTACAAAAGGGGCAAAATACCAACACTACTAAACCAAATCCCCCTGCCCTGTTCCCTAAATGTAAAAGAGAATATCACTGGGCGAAAGACTGTAGATCGAAAGCAGACAAGATGGCAATGCTTTAAACTCCCAAAGGGGCAATCCTCAGCCTGACCACAAAACAGGGAAATAAAAACGTCTTCTCAGATCCTATGGACTGCACCCTTAACTGAAAATAAAGCATTACTTATCTTGACCATTGAGGAAATGACAATCTCAGGCTAAATTGATTCTAGAGCTGATTTCTCCTGTTTACCATTTGACCCATATGCACAATTCTGGCCTTTAGCTCTTGGACTCCTAGTCCAAGGGGCCACTGGCCATCAACCTGCCACCCAAACAGCTGCTTTACTATCATGAAGAGATGAGGGATGCTCCAGCCATTTCCTACCCCTCTTTTTAAAGGAGCTCCCTCAAGTAATTTGGGGGAGAGATATACTTGCTCAATTGAATGTCAAACTAACCACAGAGCCACTCCCCCACCTCGTGGGGCTACTGATCCAGTGGTAAAACCACAACCCATACAGTTATAGTGGGACACTAATGAGCCTGTATGGGTGGAACAGTGACCCTTGATGTCCCAAAAATTAATGGCACTTAATCAATTACTTAAACAACTTCACCAGGGACATATAGAGCCTTCAGACAGCCCCTGAAACAGCGCAGTATTTGTGATACACAAGAAAGACAAAAATAAATTTCACCTACTCCATGATCTTAGAGAGGTTAACAAACATATTAAAAAATGGGAGCTCTACAACTGGGATTACCACCCCCTATAGCTATCCCCTGGGATTATTATATAGCTATAATAGATGTAAAGGACTGCTACTTCCCCATCTCTTTACATGAAGCAGACTGATGCAAATTTACCTTCTCTGTCCCCAAAGTAAATCATCAGGGACACTCTGACAGTTACAACTGGAAAGTATTTCCCCAGGGAATGATCAATAGTACAACCATTTGTCAAATATACATAGATTATTCCATAAATCCCCTCAGACTGTCCTAACACTGCATCCATTACATGGATGACATCCTCCTTTCCCACCCAGATCAGCATCTTCTACAAATAGGACTCCAACAACTAATAATGAACCTAAATATGATTGGCCTACAGATCGCCTCAGACAAAATCCAAACTAAATCACCATATACTTTCTTAGATCATCACATCTCACAGCAGGTTACCCTGATAGCTCCTAAACTCTTCAGAAAAAACTCTTACATGTTGGCAGAACTACAAAAAGTATGTGTGGTTATTAACTGGTTTTGGCCTGCTATGCCCCTTGCTTCAGACAAATTGCATCCCTTATATGATCTTTTACAAGGGAGTCCAGAACCTACCTCACCTAGGGTCCTAACTCCTGAGGCACATACCACCCTTGACTATATAGAAAAACATATTCAAGCCTCAAAAAGGCTTGAATTTCAAAGGCTACTAACAGAAACTATTAAGGAAAACTTGCCAAACATATAGAAAGAAAATGATATGGAGACGTACGAAGCATACAGAACTCCAGCCACTTAGAACCACAACAGAGCTACACCCAGACACATAATCAAGATCCCAGAAATTCAATATAAGAACAGAATATTAAAAGCCATCAGTGAAAAGAAACAGATCACCTATAAAGTAAAACCCATCAAAATCACAGCATACTTCTCGACACAGACCATCAGGTCAAGAAGAGTTTGGAGTGAAGCAATTCAAAGCCTGAAGGAGAACAATCACCAGCCCAGATTGATGTATCCTGGAAAACTCTTTCTAGAAATTAATGGAGAAATAAGATGCTTCCATTACAAAGAGGAACTGAGAGAATTTGTTACCACCAACCCAACCCTACAAAAAATAATAAAGGAAATTTTAGAGAGAGAGAAAAAGAATATGAGCATTTCAGTAGCAGTTACAGAGAGGCTTCAGTGAATGGAGCAGACAGTGGAGTGGAGGAGAAAAATAGACAACCAATGGCAGAAAAATAGAATATCAGAAATGAGGCAGAGAAGATTGGCTACAATTGCTAGTATAGAGGGCCTCAAAATAGTAACAGAAAAAAACACAGGCAGAGTATACCAGAAGATAGGATCCATTGAAATGCTCTATATAGGGAGGCAATGGGACCCAAAATAAGCAGTGCACCCTATGGGAGTTAAAGGGGAGGAATTCTCTACAAAAGGAAGACAGAGGATATTGTTAATACAGTAAAACAATTTAAAATCTACATTATTCTCATCACTCTGCTTGGATGGATTACATGCTGTTCCAGTTTGTCTACTTTCACGAGACATGAGGACATGGTCAGCTATCCCAAAAATAAGAGGACATATTATGGTAATCATCCTTAATTTACTATCAATTTAATCTGAAGCCCTTTATAACATATACTGTCTTATTATGACTGATCTTATTTGAATCTCATTTGTTAGATTGCTACTTTGTATTGACTGATTTTATTTAAATCTGTTATGATTGATATCATCAAGTCTAAGTGTATAGGCAACTACACTGAAGATGACAAAATTCACTAAGATACTCACTCTGGTTTGATTATTGCCTGCTTTTGAAGTCTTATAATATCTTCAATGCTTTGTTTTTCTTGATGTTGCTATTTACTGCTGAGACATCATAGTAACCATTGTAGATCACCTTGTATTGTGGTTTTATATGACTTTTTTGCTTCATGCTTTTCTAGGAATTGTTTTGTCTTGTCTTTCTTTGCTTTGTTTTTCCCTCTAATACAGTAAAGAAGATATACATGTAGAGATTCATGCATGTGTAGAGTTTATAAACAGTTTATGAGAATCAACTCTATAATGCATGTTGAAATGAACAATTACTTTGAAGAAAAAGAGACATTACAGTACCCAGTGCTGAATCCATAATGTCATGATGTGATATCCAGCAATACTATCATTCTTTGTTCAAAGTGATTTTAGCTTGTTTTGTTTTGTTTAAGCTCAACACACATGAAGCTATGGACAGCTGTTTTAAAGAGAATGAGAGACACTATGACAGCCATTCCTGGATTCCCTATTGTCTGGTCTTGAAGGCCTGAAACGCCTTCCTTGTCTTGTTCAGATCAGTTCCATACTATTTTGTTTCATGTGAATTCCCTGTATATGACAATATGGACAACTATTTGGAAGAAAACAAATCAGTATGATAGAGAGTGAATATCTCCAATTGGTTAGCTTTGAAATTTATGTCTCTTACATTGCTTTCCTGTGATCTGCTTTGTTCTGTTTTGTTGTGTTTAATTTTACACTTTTGATATAATTGCATGTATGCTTGAGTGTGTAAGATGGATGACTATATTGTTATTTTTGTCAAATCATGGAGCAGAATTGTTAAAAGTCTCACTATTTGAATATCTACTTTGCATGTTTTAATTTTGTAATTTGAATAATTATTTCCAAGTTGTCAGTATGTAATTTGTCAAGTAATGATTTCTTATTTTTTTGTTGTTGTTGTTGTACTTTTCTCTTTTTCCTTGTAATTCTGTATTGCTGCTGCCCTTTATTCTGTTTTGTTTTGTTTCTCTCTTTAAATAAAATTTAAAAAAAAAACAAATGATGAGCCATGCTATCCCAGTGAGACCTTTAAACAAGCATGCACTAAATATAATATCACTTTACACCATGGTATTCCGTATAACCCTCAAGGACAATCTATTGTGGAAAGAGCCCATCAAACCTTAAAAACTCTATTCAGAAAGAGGGGGAACTCTACCCCTGAGGCACACCAGATGAACTAATTATGAAGGCCCTTATAACAATCAATCTTCTAACTTTCAATGACAAGGGGCTTTCCCCTATTCAGAAACATTGGGGACCTCTTCTGGCTCCTCCTACCCCCTCCCCCTTGTTCTTTGGAAGGACCTTATAACACAAAAATTGCAAACCCTGCTCTGTTACTAACCCAAGGCAGAGAATTCACTTGTGACTTTCCAGAAACAGCCCCACATCCCTGGTGGGTCCCC
>PVJX010047625.1:0-11820 GCA_004027295.1 Dolichotis patagonum
CTCAGGAGCACTTTGAAGGGGTCTCTGTGACTCTGTCCCTTCCTTCCTTTGCTACCCATGAGGGTAGGTAGCTGAGGTCTTCTCTGTGTGGTGAGGCGATGAAGTGAGGTGTCTTGCCCTACCTCACATTTCCAGTGTTACCTCACCACCTTCCAGAACAGCAAGGCCAACCAATCATGACTGAATGTTTAAAACTCTGTCTTAAATGCTTTCTCTCTTTAGTTTAAGTATCTCACATATCCAGTTATAGTGATGGAAAGCTAATGAACACAGAAGCCCTCGGTTATTGAAGTTTGTTCAACTTGATCTTACTCAGTTTCTCCATACTTGTGCATTGCATGGATGCTTACCCGTCAGCAAAAGTATTATTTAGAATCACAGGAAAGGGATCATGCAAAGTGAAAGAGATAGAAGTAGAGAGTTGAGTATTCTGTATTGGTGGAAAAATGTGAAAGAAAGTAGGGATATACAAGACCAAAAGTACCAGGACCAACTAAAAGTATTGAATGCAGGCTCAGTGTATTTAACTTTATTTAAAACAGTGTATACAGAAAATTATGATATTTTCCACGCTTACTGTTCATAAGTCTAAATAAAAGAGGTAACACCAAGTGTCCCTGCATCTTGGCTACACACATATCCAAACAAACACACACCCTACAAAGAGAAGGCCTGAGTTACCTACCCTCATAGGTAGCTTATATTTTTAACTTGTTTTTAAATTTTATTTTAAAGAGAATAAAACCAAACAAAATGCAACAAAATAAATCAATCAAAGCAAAACAATGAAAGTGATAGAGGACTTCAAAACAAGGTAATAAGAAATCAACAATGACTATCATAATGCTTTTTGTTATCTTCAAAATAGCTGTCTATAATATCAGACATAATGAAATCAAGCAAAACATAACAGAATAAAGCCAAACAAAAAAAGTAATGAAAAATATATAGGACTTCAAAACAAGAAAATATTCACAATGACTATGACAATGCCTCTCACTATCTTCAAAATAGCTGACCAAACATCAGATATAGGCATGTAAAACTAACCAATCAGCACAAGAGCTAAGTTGCTTCTCTTCTTCAGCTGTTAATCTTTTCAGAAATTTCAAGTGTGTGATCTCTAATTTCTACTGTGTCTGTGTCTTCTGGATTTGTTCTGTGTGGACTGGAGGTCTGAGACTGTGTTTTGCTTCTTCATCTTGACATTTTCCTTTGTTTCTCTGAATCAGCCCATTGCTACATCCCAATTGCTTCCTGCATTTCCTGCCAGTTCCTCGATGCAAGAGACTGCACTAGGGACCAGGGTTCCTCTGATCCGGGGTTACCAGAGTGGCAGAGTGGTGGAGTGATACAGGGTTCCCAGAGTGGTGTAGAAGCACAGGGCTCCCCACCAATGGTGGCGGGGCCTTGGGGGATGGCTTCTTCCTAGTAAGTCCATTTGTTCACAGGTTTGATTTGGCTCTGATATTTCTTTGCTGATTTTCTGTCTAGTTGATCTGTGTCTCTGTGACAATGAGAGCTTGAGTTCTCCTACTACAACTGTGTTATTGCTCATTTGATTTTCCATGTTTACCAATAGCTATCATATATAGCTGGGTGCTCATGTATTAGGTGCATATATATTTATGATTATCAAGGCATTTATGCTGTCTCCAAGTTTCTCATCAACCCAAATCAATCTTGTGTTATTCTTTTTGGCTTTGTTTTGTAGCTATTGGATTAATTTCTGACAGTCTCTTCTGTTTTTTAAATATCTTTCTTTTCATGATCACTAGCTGCAATTCTGTCTTCAAGATCTGAAATTCTATCCTTTCCTTCATTCAATCTGTTGCATGTACTTTCATTGGAGGGTTTAATCTCCTGGACCTCCTTTTGTATCTGTTTCACAGACTCCATTTCCCTCCTGTGATGGCTATTGTCTGTGTCCATCTTTTTCTAAGCTCATATATTCTTTTACTTGTATCTTCTCTAGCATCTTTGATTTTAGGCATTTTCATACCTGAGAAATCATTTTCCCTCTATAGCTTTTTCCAATTGCTTTTTTTTCACTTCTTTTGCTATAATTTCAGAAAGTTCCAATGTTTGACCTATAGCTTCATCCATCTCATTGAGTTCCAGATTTGTCCTGGGTGGCTGGGACCCTCGGGCTGCGCTCCCCCTCCGCATGTTGCCATTCCCCACCTTCTCTTTTTTCTTTTATTCTGTCTTCTATGTTGATGTCCGCCAACCTCCCATGATGTATAGTTCTACCACTAGCACTGAGGCCTCTCTCAAGGAGGGAAGGAGATGGCCTTTCCTCAGGGATGTCCTCCAGCTGTATTTGGTTCTTTATAGCTATCCCAAGAACCTACTGATGTTTTCAGTTCTGTGATAATGTCCGTGCTGCATCCCAGAATAGTACTCATATGGAGCCGGTCTTTGTTTCTAGCTGTGGGACCTGGGACTGGTCTGTGGTGCAGCTCTCCAGCGTGCAACTGCTGTCTCCTTGCTGCTGCTTCAGACACTTCCAGGTTATTGGCCTCACTGATTAGTTAGCCCTCCAGAGCTATGTGTGAATCTGTGCTGGGCTATTGTCCTGGGTCTTGGGGTTCCCATCAGCCTTACACTCTTTCATCTGGCCCACCCTCTAGGATGAAATGGAGGATCACAAACTCACTGTGTTCCTACCAGTCTCGCCGTCTGGCTTGTACTGGAGAGACAGCAGAGTGCAGACTCACTGTCTTCCAGCCAGGCCAGCCTCCAGGATGTTAGGTGGCTTATCCTTCACATGAACAGAATCTTTTCTTTTCTTTTCTTTTCTTTTCTTTTCTTTTCTTTTCTTTTCTTTTCTTTTCTTTTCTTTCTTTTCTTTTCTCTTCTCTTCTCTTCTTTTCTTTCTTTCTTTCTTTCTTTCTTTCTTTCTTTCTTTCTCTCTCTCTCTCTCTTTCATTTTCTTCCCTTCCCTTTCATTCCCTCCCTCCTCCCTTCCCTTCTTCCTTCTTTTCACAGGACTGGGAGTTGAACCCAGGGCGTTTGTACTGAGCTATGTCCTCAGCCCTGTGTCCTGTCCCACCCTGTCCTGTTTTGTCTTGTCCTGTCTCATCCAGTTTTGTTGAGACAGGACCTGACTAAGTTGCTCTGGCTGGGCTTTAACATGTGCCCCTCCTATCTCAGAGTGCTGGAACTCAGGCTCTCACCATTACACCTGGCAAGACTTTACTTTTCTGCTGTCTTAGGTATCATAACTTCCCTAGTCCCATCAGTCTGACCCAGATAAATAACTTGATTGTTGATTGGACACATTCCAAAAGACCCATCAACTACTTAACAGACAATGTCAACAATTTCCCAGAACTCCCAAGATTCTTTAAATTTCTTGCTTCAAAGATCTTTCCTACTTGTTTTCACCAATCCTAAATGGTTGCATCATGATTCTTATCCTATCTTCATCTAGCTCCCACACTGATAAACAGCTTATCTCGTATTTCCACTTCTCAATAAATTCCAACCTTAATTTTTACCTCTGAGAGACTACCAAAGCCCCATGCATGTAGATCTCTTCCCTACTATGGTGAAAGTGCAGTCAGCTCTGGTCTAGCAGCAGTCTGTGGGTGGTAACAAAGGCTAAGCCTTCCTTTTCTCTCTCTCTCCTAATTTCAATCATTTACAAACTGCAAGTGCCTAGTATTTTTAAAGTTCTAAATGAAGAGATGGTCATTGTAGAAGAACCGTTAGCAATACTAACTATTCGGGAAAGGCTTACACCTCTAATTTGGTATGTTTAGCTACAATAGCAGCCTTAGTTTGGCTAACACCCTTATTTTGTAGCTCAGAGAAAATAAGGAGTATGAATTGGTGGTATGTAAGAGACACTACCCCCAAAGACGGCATACTTACAATACTGAATATTTTTAAATGACAGAAATCTCAAGAATCTCAGAAAAAGACCTTGATCTCCCTCTTGGACCTCTATCCTGAGGCAGGTCAAAGGAAAGGAAATCTCCACCACTCCACCCTCCCCTCAACTTGACCACAGAAACCAGAATTCCCACACTCTCTTCCCCAAGGCAGGTCACCATGCCCCCACCCTCCCTGGAGCCCCTCATGTGATAACTCTTTATATCTCAGGTGTGACTAGCTTATGGTTAACATTTTATACTTTATAATATGCTGAGTCTTTAGATGTCTACATTAAAATCTATGAGCATTTGTTTCTCTTATTTTACTTTTGTTTCATTTATAGAATGATTTTTATATCCTGAAATTAAAGGTGATTAGTCTGTCTATAAACTCTATCTATATCAATATCCATATAGATAAAAATAAGTCAGGTTTTTTTTTTCAGCAGTAGGAACTAAACCCAAAGGTTTTCATATGTTGGGCAATAACTCTACCACTGAAATAAAGCCCATTTTACCTCACTTATTTTGAGACAGAGACTCCTTGAATTGCCCCAGCTGATTTAGAACTTGTGATCCTCCTGCCTCAGCTTCCATAATAGCTGGGATTATAAGCATACCTCATCATGTCTACCTTTATCTATATTTGGTTTTGTTTGTATTTCAGTCCTATTGAAACTTTAAATTTCAGTAAAAGCAGAAAGATACTGTATCTTGAAAGGTTCTTATAGCAAAATATAATGACTATAAAGGATAAGACAAGCTGTGAAGTTTTGGTGTTAGATAGAAATTTTGAGCTCATTCAATTCAATTTAACCAAGATTGATTTAGTGCCAGCTGCACATAAGTTGTTTTGATGGATATTCTAAGCCTGTGGTTTTCAGCCTTGGCTGGACTTTTGCATCTCTTGAAGAGCAGTTGATTATACTGTTGCCTGGACTTTTCTTCTAGGGATTCTGGGTAAGGTCCAGGTATATAATTTAGGAAAATCTCCTTAGATTTTTCAAATATACAGCTATAGTTATGAACTAGTGAAGCTTTCCAGTCTTCTTCATTTCCAGAAATAGAAGCTAAGACTCAGAAAAATGTAGGATGTCAGAGTTCAGATAAATGCCCCCATGTCTTTGTGACTGACGCTGCTCTCTTCCTGGTCTGTGTCAGTTTTTCTTTCAGGCATACCATCATAGACAGGAAAACCCAAAGAAAATTTTCACTAAGTTTGAAGGCCTTCTGTCTTCCTTACTTTTTTTTTCATTGCTAAGACAAAATATCCGACACCCCAAATTAAATGGGGAGAGGTTTACTTTGCTCACAGCCTGTAGATGTCTCAGTAATAATTGGCTGGCTCCAAGGCAGGGTGGTGCATGGCAGAGGGACGACTGTTGATTGTGGTGAAAGACAGCAAAAGCAATAAGCAGAAGGGAGGAACAAACTACTTTCTGTGCCCTACATTGGCATCCTATCCTAGGGCGGGAATAGCACTCACACTCTTAATCCCAGCATTGGACAATGAATCAGTCACAAACTATATTCGGCCACCTCTGAAAAACTCAACACCGATGACTGCATAGGGCCTTGTGGGGTAATCTGGACACAAACTGTAACACTTCCTGTTCTCCCCACTTTGGTACGCTGTTGGTGTCGTGATTACACTTATAATAATCCTCTACCTAAAATGAGGTTGTGTCTGAATAAACCCATCATAAATTGAAACTGTCACAAATTACAAATGTCTTTAATCCATCTAGCTAACCTAATATCCGCTTGACAACCCAGTGCACAAGTATACAGCCTGCTGATCCAGGGACTGAGTGGGTGCTACGGCTTTCAGCTTCTGCTCAGTGTCACAAGCTCAGATCAAACCATACAGCGCTAGCCTGGGAGAAGATCAGGACTCAAAACCTGAAGTATTTTCTCCCAAAGGAGCATGGAATTTGCATCATGATAAAGTTAAAAAAATAGCTGAGATACAACTGAAATCATGTGTTCTTTTTCTGATTTCATCTCCTGGTATTATAACTAGTATGTAAATATTTTCATTTAAGATTCCCCTCCTCTCTCCTCTTTTCTCAGTCTTAAGTAGAAAAGTTCAGAGTCACATACTTCCCATGCATTTTTATTAATTTTTGAAGTCTGCCTTGCCTTTTCCATTTAAACCTTAGCACTGGATTGAAAAGAGACCTAGCATGGGAAACGGATGGATCAGTAAAGGAGAACAGAAAAAGACAAGGAAAAAAGAGCAATAGAACTAAGGAAAAACGTAGAAGGACTCAATTCCTCCCTCCCCGTTCCTTACCAATGTGCTTCAGGGTAGCCAAGACCTCTTAACCCTAGCTACATGGGAGGTGGAGAAAGTTTGTCTGAAGCAGAAAGAAACAGTGGAAATCCCGCACAAACTTAAGGTGCTTGGTGAAGTTAGTAATGCTAAGAACAGAGTTCTGCGTTTCCGGGGCACTGTGACAACTCATGCAGTGTCTTGGGTTCATTTAACACCTCGACTTTGGAAATAAACGGCTTTGCAGAGGAGGTTTATCTGACAACATCCACTTCCAAATAAGATGAAAATACGCTACAGAGGAAGTTATTAGATGTAAGTGCTGTAAGGATTTTGTCTATTTTATTTACTGTTAAAATCCCTGTATAATTTTTAGAATTGTGTTTAATAATGAAACTGGAGCTCAATAAATTATTTACAAATGAATGAATTTCAGGTCCAAGTCATCACCTCAAATTTCCATGAAGTCAAGTAGACAGCATCTGTGAATGGATCTGACTGGATGGATAATGAGAAAGAAAACTGACTTCAAACAGTACCCTGTACCCTATAAATACATACAATTAGTATCAATTAGAAATAAAAATTTAACAAAAAAGATAGGCAATCATGGCAAATTGGACATCTAGTGTGTTTTTTGTGTTATTTTTTAAAAATTAGGAAGCTGTGCTAGCTCAGCAAAGCATTAAACAAACGAAATTGGACACAGAGCTGCCTGTTCGTGATCTCTGCACCTGGTCATTCTAGCATTTCTGCACTTTCTTAAGTTTAGATAATGATGAGACCAAGTCCATGGAATAATTTAATTCTCAGTACTACAAAGGTTTCTGCAGGTGGCTCAGGTCTAAAGTGCGACATTTCAAAGCTAGCGAAGTGTTCAGGATGACAGGCACAATTTTATTCTTTTTATTATTATTATTATTATTATTCTGAAGAAGCCATTGTCCTGAGACGTTAAGTGACAGGTGCAAGATTCAAGGCCCTGGAAGGGGAGAAACCAGCTCTGGGAGCCAGGAATGGGAGTCCCAGCCCCGCATCTCTGAGCCCACACTGTGCTGACTATGCACTTTATGGAAAAAGCTTTATTGCGTTAATTCTCTAAATGATCATTGCTTAACTGGAACCATGCCTGCTTTTATTTTAATTGAGATTTTATTTTCGCCTGCCTGGAGCAAGGAGAGTATTATGCTATTTTAAATGAGAAGCGAGGAATTACCTGCACTTCAAATATTAGCAGTTACACTCTGCAAAGGACACATGTGGACTATCTATTAGAAATGTTGCAGGTAAACCGGAAACATTTCATACTAATTATTATAAGCACATTATCCATCAAAATGTAAATTTCCCAAAGTGGGCTTTATGTCATAATTTGGGTCATAATTTCCTTTATTACAAAATGGCCTTGAAAACCCTGGCCAGCTCCTTGTCCTCATGCAAAACCTCCATTTCCTGCGATGCCTCCAATTTATTTTTTCCCAGCTTTAATAGCTTTCACACTGTGACTTTCTATATCTGTTGCAAATGTTCAACAATTTACAGAGAGAATTTTAGTCCATGGCCTTCTGCTTTTAGCTTTTCATGTATAAAGATTAAAGAATGAATGTGCAATCAGTAGATACATAGAAAACATCTCCTGCTAGAATAAAACGGATGGTTCAACTTCTGAAACCCCGATGGAATTTGTAATATCCACCTACAGCACTCCCTATCTTTGTATTGCACCCTCTGATAAATAGGCTCCCAGAAGAGACAATTTGGGAGGCTACAGAGTACTTTATTTTTCTTTATACCATGACATAGCACTGTCCAGGCCTTGCAGATGGGACAAACATTGAAAACAGAATGGCAGAAGGACAGCTAGAGGTGATGGTGACTGACAGATCAAAGGGATCTTCATGCAGCCTAATGCAGACTTTAAAGGCTAGTGTTCCTTTGGAAACTAGAGCTGAACATGAGGTTATACCCGGAATAGCGATTACTAGCTGCTACTTCCTCAGGACTGAGAAGCAGGGTAACTCTCAGGTGCTTCCTGATACATTTAGTCATCAGCCAGGACCTGGTTCTTGATATTGCTTCCAGTTCCTGTGCGTGTGTGCGTGTGTGTGTGTGTAAAAATGTGAGCATTTGTACAAGTGGCTTTCTGTGATGTTGGATATATAAAAGTGGAAATCAAATAGAGAGACGGGTGTGTGCAGTCATTCCAGGCACTCTTAGATACCCACCTGGGGCACCGTGAGTGTCTCGGGCTGCAGGCCCATCGCTCATGTGAGATCTTAAATCCCTTCTGCTTGTCCCTCATCTGACCTAAGGCTATGTCAAAAACGAGGCCTAGTGTTTTGGAAACACGTTAATATGAAAAATGAGTTTACTTCTTCAGCGCACACCACTCCCACTCTTAGGGCACCTGATGCAGACGTGTGCTGCTCCAGTGGTGCTAATGAGCCGCGTCAACCCCGAGTGAGCATCTCAAGGCATATTCTCAACTTCAGGTTATTCCAGGACTAGACATACACAATGAGCTTGTGCAGGACAAGGGAGGATGAATCAGGAGTGGCCCCCAAGTTAACTTGTTGTCCTGATACACAGAATGCCAGAATGTGGCTGTACTTGGGGATGTGGCCTTTAGCAATACAGTATAAGGTAAAGGGATGTTGTTAGGGTGCACCCTAATGACAGGTGACCTTATAAAAGAGGAGATCAGGACATGGGCACGCGAAGAGGGAAGACCACAGGAAGACACAAAGAAGAAGATGATGTTGGTCTCTTATAAGTCAAGCAGAGAGGCCTTCTGTGCTAAAGAAGCCTGCTGTAACTTAGATCTCAGACTGCCAAATAAAATCATTGTTAGGAAAATAAAATCATTGTTTATGCCACCTTGAATATTATAAAATAAAATAAAATCATTGTTTATGCCACCTTGAAAATAAAATCATTGTTTATGCCACCTTGAATATTATACTCTGCTGTGTCAAATTATCAAACTAGTTCAAGGAGTTTAGGAATATATTGGCTTACTCTTAAATAGCATGTTTTCTCTCTCTCTCTCTCTCTCTCTCTCTCTCTCTCTCTCTCTCTCTCTCTGTCTCTCTCATAAAGGTAAGCGAACCAACTTCCCTCTTATGTCCCTACAGCCACTACATTTCTAAAGGCCTTCTGCATTTTTTGCTGAGGATATAATCACAGTTTACTACCTTACAAGAGGGCCTCTTCCAGCTGGTTTTCTCCAGTGCCAATGTCTTCCTGACAAGTGAAGTTGCTGCCCGCTGAAGCACCCTAGTGGCTTCCTATGCCTCCAGCATGCAGTGTAAACTGCTTCAATAGCAACCCAGGCTAGCCGTCAGCCATGCTCACTCAGTCCACCACCTGCTGCCATGATCTCTCCTGACTTCCATGCATCTTTTCCGCTATGCAGTTCCTCAAAAGTCCTTAGACTTCCTGATGTCTGTTCGTCTGGTTGTGTTTGATATTCTTTCAGCCTAGAAGACTCTTTTTCGCCTTGTTCTCTACCAATACTCTATTCTTCTTCAAATGCCATGTTGTGGGATTGCTTCCCTGGAGGTTCCACTGGCCCCAGTTCACCATGCCCAGCTTCTGCCTCTCAATTTAGGGAGCCAAGAGCCTGCAGGGGAGTTGGGACTGAGCGAGGTGAGTCCCCGTACCCCAGGGAGAGTTGGAAACCTAAGCTCTGGCAATTGAATTTCTAGCGAGCTACCAGGACACTGGACTGGGCCCAGGAGGTTGCAGAGCCTCAGCCCACCATGCCCAGCAGCCTTCTTTCAGTCCAGCAGGTGGAGACTGTGCAGCGGGATGCTCGGCCTGCTTGAGCTGGCCTGGGGAGAGCTTAAGACCAGCACTCCCAACGGTTGACTTCATATCCACCACCCTAAGTCAGGGGATTGCGCCCCGGGAGGTTCCACTGGCCCCAGTTCACCACACCCAGCTTCCGCCTCTGAATTTAGGGAGCCTGGAGGAGAGTTGGGACTGAGCAAGGTGAGTCCCCATACCCTGGGAAGAGTTGGAGACCTGTGCTCCTGGCTACTGAGTTTCTAGCGAGCTAGCAGGACACTGGACTGGGCCCAGGAGGTTCCAGGGCCTCAGTCCACCACACCCAGCAGCCTTCTTTCAGTTCAGGAGGTGGAGACTGCACAAGGGGACTCTTAGCCTGCTTGGGATTGCCTGAGGAGAGCTTAAGACCAGAACTCCCAGCAGTTGAGTTCATATACACACCCTTAGGTCAGGGGATTGCACCCCCAGAGTTTCTGCCAGCCCCAGTTCACCACACCCAGCTTCTACCTCTCAATTTAGTAAGCCAAGAACCTGTGGGGGAGCCATGGCTGCTTCAGGAGCTGAGGGTTCAGGAGGTGATTTGCCACAGGCCCAGAGGAAGCTTTGAAACACCGTTCAAAGCAAGGAAATACAGAAAAATGACAAAAAGAAAAACCAAAATGCAGGCTCAAATCTCCAGCCCATCCCAAGAAAGCCTAGAAGTACATAGAAGAAAATAGAAACCACACACCTGAAGTGACTGAAATGATATCAACTGAAATAAAGAAGCAACTAGGGGAAGCTATGGAGAAATTCAAATCAGAAATAATTGCCCAGGTAAAAGAAGAAATGATAAAAGTAATGAAAGAAATAGTGAACACATCTAGTGAAGACACAGCTAAAAAATTAGAGGAACAAAGAAAACAGATAGAATCCTTGAATGAACACTCTAAGAAACAAACAGAATACATAAAGCAGATTCAAAGAGATATACAGGAAATCAAAAATTCTATTGAAAGCTGTCAAAACTGCCTCAACGAAAGTGAAGATAGAATTTCAGACCTCAAAGATAAGATCACAGCTAGTGAACAAAAAAGGAAAGATCTTTTAAAAATAACAAAGAATCAGGAAATAACAATTCAACAGCTGCAAGATGATGCAAAGAAAAATAACATAAAATTAATAGAGATAAATGAAAAAGAAGGGGACAGCCCAAATGATATCAAGAGGACATTTACAGAAGTAATAGCTGAAAACTTCCCAAACATGAGAATGGAAACTGACATTTGGATTACTGAAGCATATAGAACTCCAAATAGCCATAACCAAAATAAAACTACACCCAGACACATAAAAATCACCATCCCAGAAAACCACGATAAGAACAGAATACTAAAAGCTGTTAGAGAGAAAAGACAGATCACCTATAAAGGAGAACCTATCAGAATCACAGCAGACTTCTCAACACAAACAATGAAGTCAAGAAGAGCATGGAGTGAAGTATTTCAGATCCTAAAAGAAAACTACTTCCAACCCAGCCTGACATACCCTGCAAAACTGTCCTTCAAAATGGATGGAGAAATAAGATACTTCCAGGACAAAGAACAGCTGAAAAACTTCATGAACACCAAACCAACCCTACAAAGAATACTGAAAGACATTCTACATACACATAGGATAAACCCACCAAGCAAGTTAGACAATTAAACAGAATGGAAAGCTAAAGATACAACAGCAGAAAGATAACATGTCAACAATAAACCAATATATAACAGTTACAACCATTAATGTAAATGGCCTCAACTCACCAATCAAAAGAAACAGACTGGCAGAATGGATCAAGAAACAACATCCAACCATATGCTGTCTACAAGAAACCCATCTAACCCAAAAGGA